>SNQJ01S0011504.1:136222-179766 GCA_010110895.2 Picea sitchensis
AAAAAATGACTGAGCTTTGTACTTGGCTCCAGTCAAATTTCCAAGAAACTTTGAAAATTTTACACTTTTACAAAACAAATCTTTCTTCGAAACTCTTGCAAAAAGAAAATCACCCCCCCTCAAAGTAAAAAATAATTTGAGTTACAAAATATTGATTACCCAAAAATATTTGAACTGCATATAATGTAATTTGGCTGCTCTTTTATTGATCGCTCCGTTTAGGGCTTCAATAATGTGAATTTTGCTGCTCTTTTATTGCTCGCTCCTTCTTTGTCTACACAAACTCTGTACAAATCTGAACATTTTGCTTACCCGTGTCCTTTACAATATCAACTCAAGTAATGCATACATGGTATTTGAACTTCCAAACATGAACCCCTCTTTAGCATTCTTTATGCACTCTAGTTGGCTGGCTACTTCTCACTAAACCAAAATTTTTGCCAAAAGATTTTCACCAGCTCACAAAACATGAACTCATTAAGAGAAGAATTAGTATGTCTGATAGCACCAATGAAATACATTCATATAATCTCAATATTGAATAACTGCAAAACCCGCTGGAGAAAATGAAACTTTCAATATGGAGCCTTCACTTGAATGTATTATTTTCAATCGCTAATGGATGAGATGTACATGCTGAAACAGAATCAACACGAATTTAATGCAGATCCGATTTATGGTGTGCACACGAACTTGACCACAGATTCTGATACACAGATTTCAGATTCACACAGATGTTTAAATGCATAACGTCATCATTGCAAATATATTGCGATTCACCTTGCTGGAGTGCCGAATTCGTGCATGCAAACTCTGAACATTTTAACCCACTCACGGATCTGTATGCAGGGCTTCAAATCAGATCTGGCACGTGTTTTTAAGTCGGATCTGGCAGAAAATGAATTCGCTCCAGCAATTAACTGCACAGCCAATTAGAAACACAGATCGATTTTATCAAACACAACAAACATGCACGCGTTTTTATCAATGGCTGAAGGCACGCGGATCTGGCACGGATCTTGTTCACTGGAAGGATTGCATGCACACGTAGTTCTGATCACCCACTCGTAAGTCTGATCAACCCAATTGTTCTTGTTGAAATCGCTGAGAATCAAAATTGTCAACCGCCAATACCCTGGCTTTCAAGGATGGAACGCTTGAAATCTGTGTTGGTTGCAAAAATGACCAGGGTTCGAATCTAGTAATTTGCACCTTAAATAATTTGCGTGCACAATAATCTGGATATCAATAATCTGGCTGCACAATAATTCAGATACAATCTGGATACACACAATAATCTGGATACACTAATGGCACAATACCACAGTGAGATCGATTTTGATCCCGGTCGACTCAGTCAGAGATTATTTGTGCGCAAACAATTTATTTATTAGTGCGCATTCTTTGGTTTCTCTGGTAGTCTATCTGCTGGCATTTTGTGAAAAAGATGGACAGGCTTACAGAGGATCAGATTTCTGAGTTCAAGGAGGCTTTCAGCTTGTTTGACAAGGATGGAGACGAATGTATCACTACAAAGGAGCTAGGGACAGTAATGCATTCTTTGGATAAAAAACCAACTAAAGAAGAGCTTCAAGAGATGATAATACAAGAAATTAATGGAAGAAAATTGATCGTTTACACAGATATTACACAGAAATGAATGGTAGAAAACTGAAAGTAAAAACAATTTCTTTTCCCCTTTTTTTTTTTTTAAAAATTTGAACAATAACTGACTGATTTACTAGCAGAGTATGCGCCGACTTTCCTTGGTCTGCAACGCAGAGATCTCTTCTGCCGATCAACAAATCTCTTCTTTAGTTCAACAACATTACTGGAGCTCTGATACCAAAATAATGGCCGAAGTGTCCTCAAACACACAATTTTATTAATGGGAAAAGAAATTACATAAGATACATTGCAAGAGTTTACATCCAAGTACTCAATACTCTTGCAATGAGCTATATATAAGCTCAAAGTCCTAACAAACTCAAGATATGGATCACTTATTAAATAAACAAGTGTCCATTTACAATAAATGCTATCTTAACCATCTTAAAACAAATCTCCTAATTTAGAGCCGGGGCCTAAAGATATGACACTTTTCTAGAGTCATATCTTTACAACAATAATGTATCTCTAAAGTTCTACCTTTATTTAACAAATATTCTAGATTATTAATTTAATATTCTTAATTAATAATCAATTTATTCTATCTTTATAAACTATGATAGTGTATTTTTGGATTATCTAACAACCACACACACCTAAGCCCGAGAACGTAGTTTCCTTGAAGGCTTTGGGACATATCCGCAGTTATGGATATTTTTTCAAGAACCATTGGACCTTTACATGCTTTGGCCAGGGTGTGTAGAGTTTGATGGTATGAAAAGTAATGATAATGGAATTTATCTTTTACAACAATAATGTATCTCTAAAGTTCTACATTTATTTAACAAATATTCTAGATTATTAATTTAATATTCTTAAATTAATAATCAATTTATTCTATCTTTATAAACTATGATAATTGTATTTTTGGATTATCTAACAACCACACACACAAACTGAGGTACGTAGTTTCCTTGGTACTTCAGGATACTATCACAGATTTATGGAGATTTTTTCAAGAACCATTGGACCTTTACATGCTTTGACAGGTAATGTAGAGTTTCAGTGGTATGAAAAGTGTGATGTGGAATTTGTAGGACTCAAGAAGCTGATCTCAACAACACCAGTACTAAGGGGACCGAATTGGGAAATACCATTTCATATCTCCATTGATGCATCAGATACTGCCATAGGCGCTGTCCTCGGATAGGAAGAAGACAAGAAAACCTACGCCATTTATTTTATTAGCAAGAATCTCACTTCAAACGAACTTAATTATACAGTAACAGAAAAGGAATTCTTAGTTGTTATACATGCTATCAATAAATTTTGTCATTATATAACAGGTTATCCAATTATTATGTATACTGATCATTCTGCTATTAGATATCTAGCTAATAAACCGATTACTAATGGACGAGTCACTCGGTGGTTACTATTATTGCAGGAATTTGACATCACCATCAAACATAGACCCATGAGAGAAAATCTTGTCATAGACTTCCTGTCCCACATACCCAAAACAAATGACTCCTTAACAGTTGAAGACCAATTTCCAGATGAGCATCTGTTTGCCGTCACCACAAAGCCACCTTGGTATGCTGATGTGGAAAATTATCTGGCAGTGGGGAAATTACCGACACATCTATCATCATAGGAGAGAAAATTGATTGTCCAACGTATTGCACGATTTACTTGGATCGATGAATATCTCTTCCACACAGGTGCTGATCTCCAGATTCGCAGATGTGTACGCGATGACGAAATCTATGATATACTAAAAGCAAGACATGTCGAGCCCTGTGGTGGGCACTTTGCAGACCGCAGGACTGGACATAAAATTCTATAGATGGGATATTATTGGCCCTCAATATTCATTAATGCAAATAAATATGTTCATACCTACGATAACTGTCAACGGATGGGAAAACTAGGTCAGGCTGATGAAATTCCCTTGAAAGCACAGATAGTCGCAGGACCATTTGAAATATGGGCACTAGACTTCGTTGACCGCTTCAATCCAAAGTCAAATCAGAAGGCCTATATTCTAGTAGCTACAAACTACATGACTAAATGGGTAGAGGAAGAAGCCCTACCAAATGCAACAAAAGAGGTAGTCATCAAATTTATGTTCAAATTATTTGTACGCTATGGACTACCCAGGGAAGTAATTACTGATGGGGGGTCACAATTTATAGCTCATAGAATCACCACCACCCTCGAAAATTATCATATTAAACATAGAGTTACTTCTCCATATCACCCAAAGGAAAACGAGAAAGTAGAAAGCACAAATAAGGTCCTGGAGGCAATCCTGACAAAGACTATCTCAACAAACCGACATAATTGGGTTACTAAGCTTCCAAATGCCTTATGGGCATATCAAACAACATGGTGTAACACCACTGGCTACTCTCCCTATCACCTAGTCTATGGAAAAGAACCCAGCTTCCCAATCAAGTTTGAGATTAAAACCCTAAGGATGGCCCATGAAATTGTACTAGATCTAACAACGACACATAAATAGCGCCTTCAGCAACTCAACGAATTGGATGAAGAACGCCTATATACTGTGGAGCACACAACTGTTATTCAGCAATAGAGAGTGGCCTGGAATGACAAGAATATCAAGAAGAAATCATTCAATAAGGGTGATTGGGCGCTTATATATGATTCTAGATTTCATGATTTCCCAGGAAAATTACAGACCCGGTGGTTGGGACCATATGAAATTAATAAAGTACATGAAAATGGTACGGTCACTTTAAGCACCATCGACGAGTCTGGATCTCCATTTTTGGTCAATGGACACTGACTATGACTTTATCATCAACCGCCCTCAAAAGAATATTTCTACCAGGAAGTAAGTAAGGACCCTACCATTCAGGTTTTAACTGGCTAGGAAGGTAACCCAACCACTCCAACTCCATAAATGATGCATTTTGTTGACACTGTACATACTGTATATAGCTTTATTGTAGAACTTATTGTGTTATTAGTTTCCTTTTTTTTAGTATGAAAGCCACTTGAGAAAATCATAATGAAGAAAATCAACTCTCATTTCTGTTCCTCACTCATCCTTTATCTTGTCATAGAGACCTTGTCTTTCATGGAAAATCCACCATTTTTTCTTTGCAGCAACAAACAGACAAATATTGAACACTTGTTGTTCCTTTTACGCACCTATTGTTCCTTTTGAACACTTTTTGTTCCCTTTGCACATCTGCTGTTCCTTTTGAACATTTGTTGTTCCTTTTGCGCGCCTGCTATTCCTTTTGAACACTTGCTGTTCCTTTTGCATGCCTATGTTTCCTTTTGAACACTTGTTGTTCCTTTTGCGCAACTGATGTTCCTTTTGAACACTTGTTGTTCCTTTTGCGTGCCTACTGTTCCTTTTGAAAACTTGTTGTTCCATTTGCGCACTTGTTGTTTCTTTTGAACACTTGTTGTTCCTTTGCGCACCTACTGTTCCTTTTGAACACTTGCTATTCTTTTTGCACGCCTGCTGTTCATTTCGTTGTTCCTTCCCTACATTGCTGATAAAATTCCAAGCCATTCCTTTGGGGTACGACTTTCACTAAATAATTTTCACCAACATTATTTCTAAGTATCATCAGAATGATATGTCATTATTTTGTGGACTATCTCCCATACCTTATAAAATTGTTTTTGGATTACTTTCTTCGAAATATCTTAAACCTTGTTCATAACTTGTAACCACCATAATTCGTTTCTTTTCCCCTTATACATACAAATACAGTTGAATGATATTTTTCCTTTATATTATAATAAGGAGTCTTAGGCACACTTTTACTTGGCATCCTTACACTTATTTATGCCAATACTTACTCTTAAGGAGTAGATGAGCCTCCCTTAATAGATCTGATACCAAAAAAATAATAATATATATATAAAATAAATAAATAAATATACTAATAATTGTTTCCCATAAAGAATAGGGGGTCTCATCACAAGCCAACCTACCACGATCATGGGAAAATAACATAAGTGACATTCCCATTATGGATACCACACCAGGACAATGGCCTTTGACATTTTCTCGTCAAAGGACAAGGGGTCTCATCACGAGCTGGCTTGTTCACTTAAGTTACAATCTAGTGAGTGGAATTATCACCATTTGGCTACCAAACCAGGATAGTGTTATTTTTGGGAAAAGACGATTCAAATATTTATTAAGGATACAAGTTCATATAAGGGTTAAAAGACAACCCCGTCGAGGATATGGACGCCTGCTGGTAGCAGTGGCTCTGCCTGTGGTATGGAAGTTTACCTTAAACACCAAGTTTCTGGGTGTCTCTAGATTTCCTTCACTCAATAACGAGGCTATCATTTCGGCTGTATTCAATAAAATGGGAAAAGTAACAACATTATGATATGTGGGATATTGATTTAAATGAATAGATTAATTTCTTTGGCTTATGTATCCTTAAAGAATTTTTGAGTATAGGTATATTAAATTCAATTTTTTTTCCACAAAAGATGACTAACGTTTAATGATTACCGTTAAAATATTTTGTTTGAAAATTAATGATTGATCCCCATTGGCGGCGACAATGCAATCATTATCTCTCACCGAAAATACCTACACTCATTACATTCCCTTACACTGATGGTCAAGGTCAACCTCTACATTAATGAGGGGAGTGGACGCTCAACACACTTCTCGATAAAATAGTGCTAATTGTAATAAATGAAACCTGCAAAAAACTTGTTGTCCTCTGATATTTTCTATTTTTGGTAATATTTTCTCCACGTTGGTCTAACCAAATCTGCAACCAAGAATGCCATTCGTTTCGATTTTCTCACAAAAATGGGTGGCAGAAGTGTGCGCAGGGAGCCACAATTGTTACAGATTACAGAACAAGCAAGAGAAATCTTACAGCGTCTGGGGTGGACGAAATATCTTAACCAGTTGCAAGGATATGATACGAACGCCGTGCTTGAATTATTTTAGAATATGCAGGAAGAAATCTCCATAGTCCAAGGCATACGAATTCCAGTTACTTCAGAAATCGTAGTTGAGGCCACAAGCCTCCCTAACATGGGCATTCAGTGGACATGAAGGTATACAATGCTTAAGGAAGCCGTAGAAACCTTTATAGACCCTGGAGAAGAATTGGATAAGAAGGGGAAGGGACTTAATCCCAGCACCCTTAGTGAACCATGGAAAGAACCGGCTGGAGTAATTCATAGATATATTACCTGTGATGGATGGTACGACGTAATTCGACCACGTCACCTCAAATTGATGGCGACACTCAAACAAAGGTTAGAGATCAATCTACCTTTTTTTTTTTTTTCTGAATTCCATGTTACATGAAGTTGCCTTAAGAACACAAAAGTCCAAGGATCCTGTTACTGTTATCAATCACCATGGATTAGTTAAATTGATAATAAACAAGGCATTAAGTCAAACTCAAGTGACCTGGGATAATCTCATTGAGATGAATAGACCTGTACATCCTGAATTATGTCATGAGGATCCACCACAGGGAATCGAAGAGACACAGAGAGAGGAGGTCACTGCCCAATTAGACATTACACCTCCCCAACCCGAAATTGATACAAATGCTGCCCAAATTACAAAAGCACAAACATAGGCATTAACAAAAAAGAGGAAAAGAGCAACAACTGCTCCTAAATCCATCTTTGAGAAAAGAAGGAGAGGCAGACGAAGAAGAAACCCTGAATAAATTCAGGAAATGAATGAGGAAATTCAGGATGTTACAGAGAAATATCTATGGGAAAATGTTCAATAAATTGAGCAATCAGAACAAAAGAATGATCAGGAAGACACCCATCTTGAATTAGAGCACCTGGAAAAACAATTTTTGAAAAATTATGAAGTAGAAATTGCTCAGGTTTTAGGGAGTTTGGGAACTTCCATTGATAGGGACAAACTTATATCAGAAGCATACCAAGGGGAGGCTTCTTCTTCAAAACCTGTCGAAAATTTCCCTGATTTCAAAATGACATTTTCAAAAGATGTAGCACATGAAGAACCTCATCCTAAGGAATGAAGCCCCCCTAAACACATAGAGTATTTGGAGAAAATGGAGGAACAACTATCTACTGACCAGAATGAGGAAGACCTTGAGGCCCCTTACAAATAGAAATCAGACAAGAACCATAAGAGAATTAGAAAGCTAAAAAAGGAAAATAAACTATTGAAGAAGAAAGCTAAGAAGGCTGAAGTATTAAAGCAGAAGGTGGGAAAACTCAGGGAAATTATTAAAGAATTGAGGAAGCAGCTAGAACAAGCAGATAAGGCCCATAGAATAAAGAAAAACAAAAGGGCCAGAGTGCAATGAAGAAACCCTCTTCCTAAAGAATAAGTCACTACAAACTCTATAGGGATATAGATAGACCTTGAAGAAATAGTAGTATAAGAGGCAGTAGCTCAAAATGAGGAAGTAATTCCCTTAGAAACATAGGAAATGATGACAGTAATAGAAACAATTGATGCTGAGGTGCAGACAGATACCCCAGTCTTAGAGGAAACATCTCAAATCCTTGAGCAAAATGATACCATCAGGAGATTAGAGGAAGAATTGATGTAGTCTCAACAAACCCCGATTCAAAACAGAAATGAATTACTGACTATGGTAGAGAATTAGGCACTCCAGTCCCTGGAACAAAGTTCTATTGTGGATAGAGTGGAAGCAGATCTTACACAGGCCCAACAAGCATTAACTCAATCCAAGGAGGATATGGACACTATGGAAGAATATCAATCATCCCAATCTCAGGCACATGGTGCCACCATTGATAAGCTAAATGCAAAGCTGGGACAAGCCCAACAAGCATTGGCTCAACACCAAGATGAGATGGTCTCTAGGGATGAACATCAAAATATTTTTAAACAACTGAGGGACATGACAACAACAAAAAGTGAGACCTATGTTGATCTCACTATAATCCAAGAGAAGGTAAAGAAGGTACAAACCCAATTGGAAAAAGATTTGGAGAAAATCAAAGAAATTTGTGATGTCTACTCTGATGCCATCAATTGCAAAGCCCCTGCCACCAATTACACCTTATTCCTGCTAGAACACTATCTGATATTAACAGTCAAGGCCATCAGAGAAGGTAAAACCATTACATTTGCCACTGTACCTGAGTTTATTTCATGTTTCATAGAGCAGGACAAAAAGGTACAATACCTTCTGATTGAGTTATACTTTCATAATTTCATTCTAGAAGAAGAAAGCAAAGATAACCCTGGCCCATTCATAGGTGACATACAGTTTCAGGCATTTCTGTCATTTACTCAGAACCAAGTTAGATGGGGTAAATCTCACAAAACCTTCCTAAATAGGGAAACTGGGTTAGATCTATGGGTCAGAGGAGAGCCTCCAAAGTCATTTCCAGCCATTATGAGACATAAAACCTTCAGGAAAAGAGGGGGGGTCATAGACTCCTTAGCCCCTATCCATCTACAAGTTATACACTCATGTATCACACATTTTAGAGAGCTTAAGAAAGAATCTCTTACTGCTTCTAAAATGAGATGGGATGCATCCTCTAGTGAAGTAAAGAGTAGGGAACCCTTTGGGTACAAGAATTTCTTTGCAGCTACCTTCAGAATAGAAAGGTATTCTAGACTACTCCAAGAGGAAGGACCTGCTTGGATTGGGTGCAGATATAATCCCCCTATCATTTGGTTTCCTCCAGAAAGTTACCAAAAAGATTATCAAATTAACAAGAAAATGGAGGATGCTTCTTTTGGAGAGCTCAAAAGAAGCAATGGATTCAGGAGACCTGGTGAACCAAACTTTCCACCTTACAACATTACTTCTTTACATGTAAAATCTTTGCTTGCATGAGGACATGCAAGAAGGTAAGCTGGGGGGTATGTTGGGTTGTGGAAAAGGTATGAATATCTCCCTTATTTCTACAATTCATGATGTAATATTGATTGAATTTTCAATTAATTAGGAATAAATAAGATAGGAAATAGTTAATATGTCTCCTATCGTCATTATTGAAATTATATTGAATAAGATTCTAAAATATGATTGGAATTGTTTAATTTTGTTACATGATTTGTTAAATATTGTCAAACCCAAGATAGTAAAGGAGATCTTAAAGATGCGCAAGCTATTGGAGGTTGAAGACTTTTTGGCACAAAGTGGTTGAAGATGATTGAGATTTCTATATTGTAATTTTACAATAGAAAAGAAATCCTGAGGATATTTCGATCCTCAGGATGGCTTAATTTTCCCAGATTATTGTAATATATATAGAAGGTAATAGATCCGAAGAAAGGAGGAAAAAAAAAGAGAATTACATCTAAAGTATTCAGATTTTAGAATTACTCTGCAAAAACAGTTTTTGTAAAATGTTATACCAACTATGGAATCAATAAAGGCTTTGAGCATTTCTACCATTTCGATATACTGAGTTTCCAGTAGCAGTGCTTCTGAGGGCCAAGGGCCCAGTCTAAAGGAGTTACTGTTTGATCTGTAATTGTATTAGTTTTATCTTTGTTTTCTAATTTAAGTTTCTTTTGCAATAGTTAAAATGAATGCTTAAGTGTGCTAGTATGCTATTTTCATATCAAGGGTAGATATTTATTTCAAGTATTAATGATTGCTGCTAAAACCTCTATTGTTGTAGTTTACTACCTGACAGTTCCTCATGTTTTCAGATGCACTATTTTATTCATTTAGATTCGCTAGCGCCGTTCCTTTCAAATTAGTTTGCAATTGCTATTCCTTTCAATTAGTTTACAATTGCCATTGCTTTCAATTAGTTTACGATTGTTGTTCCTTTCCGTTTAAGTTATAGTTGTTTTATTTTCAGTAAAGCTATATTTACTGTATCTTTCGATTAAATTACAATCGCTGTTTCTTTCGATAGATAGAGTAAATTGCTTCTAAATGCTATTTCCTTTCCAGTAATATTTGATAGTTAATTTTACAAGTCTTTGCTTAGATTCAATTCCTGCTTTTTAGTTAGAAAGATTAAGTTAAATCCCTTTTATTACATGTTGGTAATTAGATTTCAATTTAGTTAATGATTAGAATCTTTAAGTGAACATTTGAGGAACTTGATTGTTGATAAACTCAGATCTTCTCCGACTACACGATTTTAGCCTCTATAGGCTATCTGCATAGATTTTGCTGATATTCTTGAGATAAAAGACACATCCTTGGGTTGATAAATTAATGTTAAACTAAGGCTGTTTTTTAGACATCTTTAGACACCAACACCACCTACCCCAGATAGAGAAGAAGTATTTCCCTTGAACCCTACAAAAGAATATCAACAATGCGAAGTTACTATGCCAAGAGGAGATAAGAATCAAAATGGAAAGAGGAACCCAGTAATGCACATCACAGGGAAAAAGGATAGAAATCTCAGTAAGAAGAAAACGAAGCTAGAAAAACTGCAAGAGGTTCCCGAGGGAACTTCGCAGAAGGAAGGTTTGAAAAAATGGAACTTCGTCGGGATATCAGAACAACACAACATGGCATTTTTCCATGGCGAAGCGATATAGCTATTGAAATCATTATAACCATTAGCCCGACGCATCGAATGGTTAGAACAACAGTTACGACTATAAATCTCACCATCGAACCATTGGGACCGTGCCGTAACAGACATAACTGCATTGATGAAGGCCTCTTGCCCATTGGAGAATATCCTTTACATCGCTGTCTACTTATTCCATTGACTATTTCACCGAGAACACTTTTTCAAATTGTATCCAAGACAACAATAGAACTCATTACTACCGCACTGTGTTTATTGAGATCGAAACCTGTTCCATTTCTTTGAGCATTCATTCATCCACTTGAGTTATCCGATCTGAGCGTGTATGTCGGATGAGATCAGCACAACAGAGAAAGTCATTGAATAATTTCTAATTGACCTTATGGCAGGGGGAGTGATGTCCACAGGAGTTCAAGCTTCATCGATGCGAGGAGTACAAGCCTCCCCGTCAACTGCTCGCAGATTCGGACCATCCTGCATTGCATATGTGAAAAGAACCAATCACAGAGATGACTTAGCGAATGCAAAGTTAATCCTATCTATTCTTCCTGATTACATACCGCCTCTAGATGACACGGTGAATCGTGACAATGTCCCGAGGGACTTCGACTACACAGTCATCACGATGTACCTCCCGAAGGGGATACGTGCAGTCAGACCACAGTTGGAGAGGATTCCAACTTTAAAGATCAATGACTATAATCTAGGGGACCACAAGACCTAAGACATACTCACACCTCACAAGTACTTGACTAAGACAACGGGAATTAGATCGAAGATCATTCCCCAACCATGGACCATGAACATCGCGTAGTCCACTATCCTTAACGTCATGAAACTTCCACACTTTGGAAGGCACCAGGAGGTTAACGTGTGAGTTAAGATTCTATTGTCATACTTCCATGACGATTATTTATGGTTAGACAGGCGTATTACCATCGATATGACACTGATCCATAGGATCACTGGATTGAGCATGCAAGGACTCGATCCACAAGACTTCTACCCAGGGAAGGCTGCAGATCGTGCCCTAGAACAGAGGATTAAAGACATCTATGGTGATGTAGAGAAGGGGATGTGAGGCTACAAAGTAGCCTCCATTTAGAATGGTGTAGTGCGCCTCACTTTCCAGTTAATTGTTGGCAAGCTAGTTCGAAATAAGCCTTGTATGACAGAATCACGACAGAGATGAGAGGGGTACAATAGGCCCTTCACTCCAGCCGCGGAGTATCCACTGCATCCCTCAGAAGAACCAAAGTTGGGAGATGAGCTTGGCCAACTCCACAGACTAGTTGATGCGACTGAAGCCCACCTTCGTCGAGCACAAGAAGAGAAATAATAGGCCACAATGGCCTTGAAGAAAGCACACAAGGAAATGGTAGAGTAACGCCGAGTTGCACAGCAGGAGAAGGCTTCCTTGCAAACTAAGTTTGAAGAATATAGAGTGTAAATCCAACAGGAGAAGGAGCAGTTACTCGTGGAGAAAGTTGGAATAAGAGAAGCAGTCAACAAAGCACTTCGCTCTGTGACATACTTAGAGAAAAAGGAGGAAGACCCAGTGGAACAACAAGTAGCACAAATTTATGAAGCTATCCAGCAAATTCAGCAGAGAATCACATATCTGGAGCTATGAACAGTGCCCAACACTCCGCAGGATGTGCTAGATCAAAGAGATACAGCTGCTTAAAGCACAGTTGAGAGACTCAAGGCCTTCGCAATGGAATGTAAACAACTAAGTGATCGCAGTGCCCAGAATTATGAGTGACTCACTGAGGATCCTCAATTGAAGGTACTGGAGTCACAACTCCAGGAGGAAAAGAAACAAGCAACAATAGTACAGGTGCAGTTGAAGCCCCTGTCAGCAGTCAAAAGGATGGAGTGATCCCAAGAACAATGCACTTCTCAACAATAGGTCCACACCATTCAGAGTAGAGTAATGGAAGTGACTTAGAGGCTCCAACCAATTCAGGACAAGGCTTGCCAACTATTCGTAGAGATCGAAGGTCGAGGAGAATAACTGGAGCAAGTCATCACTACAGATGAACAATTCTTAGAGGGACCTGTCAACGAAGCAGTTATCCAAGAGTTCACCGAGTAGGAAGCCTTGGCACAACAACAGATCGAAGCATCTTGAGCCAAGCTTGAGGCTTTTGAAGCAGAGCTACCCAGAAAAGAGTGACTCAGGATGAGTCATAAGTGAGTTTTGGGGGCCTATTGGCCCTTGACCAACTTTTGAGGATCCTTGGTCATGTTTGACCTACTTTTGGAACTTCGATAGGTTGGCAAAGGCAGAGTGCAAGTCAAAGTGGAGATCACTGGATCTTGACCCCTTTTTAGTGATTTTTGGGTTTTGGGCTTATGTAACAGGTATGGGGATGTTGGCCCATGGCCTCTGCCCATGTTTAGGCCTCTTTTGTAATGTATAAATAGATATCTAGGCGATGTAAGAAGTAGCTACTAGACATTAGAGCTAAGTGCTAAGTGAGAATAGTCTTGAATGATTTGTGCATGCTATGTTGAGAACTTGCAGAGCTAAGTGCAAGTGACTGTAAGGGATTGTTTAAAGGCTTTGTGCCGTGACCTAGCTCAGGGAAAGAGGATTTGGCGGCATGCATGCAAATATCCTGTCCTATGTGGAGCAGGATCTTGTAATATCCCTAAGGCCGAACCCAATTGTAAATGTAAATGCAAATGTACTTAAGATGGTGAGTTGTCTAACATCATTTTGTATGCACATTTCATGGCATAGTGCATGCATGTAGTGCGCAGTGAAATGATGAAGTGTTCACATTCGAGGATAATGCGCACATCATCTTAAGTGCACACGATTATGAGGCCAACAAGCCTTTGTGTATATGGTATGTTTTATAGGATGGTGAGCTAGTTATTATAAGCTAGGATGATTATGTTTTGATTAGGCCTGAGAGCCTAGATGTAAAAGGCCAGTGCACCTATTTTTGTATATGTCACATAATGAATATAAAATACATCTTTGCATGCAGACCGACCATGATAAAAGAGATGGGGGACTAAAATCCACTAGTGAGGGAAAGGGTGGGGGACTAAAAGTTAAGGAAAAAGGCTAAGCTAGGGAGATTAAGCCAAAAAGGAATATTATATTAATATTTCTTAAATCATAAAGTATGGATAATTATTTTATCCTAAGTTCTAAAGTTGGTGACAAGTGGGCCAAAATAGCTCCCAACATGACAAGTGTCAAGATGGGGACATGCATACATATTGTTGGGACTTAGTTCATTTCCTATCATATTTTCCATCATTCTGCCCATCATTGCTTCCATCATTACTTCCAGCATTCAGTCATCCAGCCAATCATCCATGAGCATGCACACACCCATTGAGCCATCCTTCGTATCTTCATGACTGTACCTGAACTTGTATCCATAGCCATTTTGTGTTGGTGTATTTGGTTAGCTTGGGAGATGGATTGAAGAAACAGGTTGTCAGGCCCGTGGGATATTGAAGAGGTGGGTTTTCAGGCCCGTGAGAAATTCTCCGAGTGAGAGAATTACTGGGAATTGATTTCATGAAGGTGTTGAACTGAAGCTATAGTGCACTGAGACTTCCTGTCCAGACTGTTGTTGAAGCCTTGGAAGGGAAGTGGGGAAATCAAAGGATTGATAAGCAGAGAAGGGGCACACTTCTTGGGGTGGGACAGGCATGTGGGGAATGAGGGACTGTAGGCTTTCAATTTGAATAGGCACCTATGATGGAGTCTTTCCTATTGTCCATGAGCCATTATCTTGGTTAGGAATCCCTTTACCCCAATGGAGTTTAGTCCCAGCTCGGGGGTGACCCACTATTGAGAGTGAAGAACATTACGGTCTAAGGATGGGAGGCTCATGGAAGGCCTGTACGCAGTTGGTGATATTCTCACAAAGATAAGTGTCAATTGTGTGATAAATTTACATGCTGCATTGTTATTTACATTTTTGTTTTTATGGGTTTATCCTATGCATGATTATAACTGTCTCCATGTTTATGGGTATTTCCTTTATATGCTGCATGTCTATGTTTACGATTATTTTAGTGTGAATCCATGCATTTATGGAATTTATTTTTCTGTTTACGTTTTATATGTAATGCTTCCGCAAGAGTTCTATGTGTGTATGTTTTAATTACATGCAGTTTGAAAAATTTATGTGGCATAGCTCAGTTGCATACCGGGTATGTTACAGTATGTTCCGCAGAGAGAGAACAATAAGAGTTCTATGGCGTAGCGTGGTCTGGCATGGATGGACAGGGACGTTACAGATCTTGTGTCTCTTTGCATGTAGAATATTGATGGAAGATAATAAAGAAGAGAAGAGTTGGTGGACGTAGCCCCAGGCTGGGGGTGAACCACATATATCCTATGTTGCTATGCTTTGTGTGATGTATTGATGTGTTTATGTGTTTACTTGATTAAGTGATTTGATATAGATGAATGATAGATAGATCTGTTAATTCTTTGTTCTTAATAATATGGATGAATGCTATATCTAACCTATGTGAATGTGCTTAGTGCTTGAATATGCTAGATCTGGGTGAATACTGTAATGCTCTGTAATTAGGGTTTTATCTGCGAAGAAGATACTGGTTAAATATTGATGAACTATAACTGCTAGTGCTTTGTTAAGGTGTTGTAATCACAAATCTGTGTCCCAGCTAAGGTTGTAGACACTGGAGTCCTGCAAGCACCCCTGCCTCTACCTCTGGTGAGACTTCATCTGCTTTGAAGGTGTTGCTGAAAGGGCCGATAGTTAGGGTTTTTTTGGTGTTCTCTTGAGTGTTCAACCCTAGGTATTCCCTTGTGCCAACACTCTTCAAAACCATAGGCCTGAAAACCTGCTTCTTTTGTCCAGCTCCTAAGTCAAACGGGTAACCACAATAGAAAAATCGGGTATGGGCTTTGGTAATGACAACAAGCCACATGAGTCCATAGAAAACATGGGTAGAAATGAAAAAATGTCTAGGGTGTGATATGGCTCAGACACTGTGCAACCATGTTGTGCCTCAGAGGAAAAATGGGTTAGCTTCATGGGTTTGCAGGTTTTAAAGGTTGCAAAGGTCAACGATGGAGGAAATGGTTGGTTGTGTGAATGCTCATTTTGAGTGCGTGCGTGAGTGGGGATCATAGCAAGCAAACCCCCACAATGACGGATTTTCCCCCATAAAATTGTATGCGCCCAGGTTGAAACATGGCTCCCTTGGGATTTTTTTCCTCTCCACTCGGAGTTCGTTCCTTTCCCCTAAGGAACTTAGGATAACAGGGTTTATTTCCCAAACCTTAGTATTTTTAGGAAAATATATTATAATATTCCCCTAGAAATAATACCTCTTTCTTATCCCTTTTTCCCAGCCTCTCAACCCTATCCCTTTCCCTACCCAGTGGATCTTAGTCCCCCATAATTCTTTATTCGTGGTCGATTTACATACAATGATGTAATTATATTAATGATGTGAGTATTTAGATATACAAAATCAGGCTCCCTGGCCTTCAACATCTAGGCTCTTTGGCCTAATAAAAACATAAGCCTCCCAGCTTATAAAAAATTGGCTCATTAGTCTATAAACATAATTAAACATCATTACAGTTTAGCAGGGGCTTGGCCTTGGGGTATTACAATCCCCTCCCCTTATTTATTCACTATCCTCAGTGGATCTTACTTACATAATATCAACAAGATTTCAAAAATCTTAAAAACGATGTGGGTATTCTGCCCGCATAACATCTTCATTCTCCCAAGTTACGTGCTCAGGACCGTACTAGGTCCATGGAACCTTTACAAGACCTATGGCTCAATTCTAGAGCTGTTTGATTTTCCGGTCCAGAATGTGTACCAGATGCACTTGAAAAGTGCTTCTTTGCTCCACCTAAATCACATTCCAATCAATAACATGATTAGCATTAGGTATATATTTGTTGAGCAATGATACATGGAATACATTATGAATAATCATAGATGCAGGTAATGCAAGCATTTAAGTGACTGGTCCAATCCTCTCTAGTATTTCAAATGGCCCACAATATCTGGCTGCCAACTTGGAACAGTTTCCCAACTTCAGGAAACTTTTGTTGGCCTTCACCTTCACGAAAAAATGATCACCCACTTTAAATTCCCTGTGATTTCTTCCCTTGTCAGCATAACGTTTCTTCCTATCTTGGGAATCCTTTATATTCCTTTTTATATTCAATATTTTCTCTTCCATTTCCATGAGAAACTCTAGCCAAATGAATGCTCTATTAGTTGGGTTGTCCCAACTTATTGGTGTGTTGCACTTTCTACCATAAAGTGCCTCAAATGGGCTCATCTTCAGTGATGCTTGGTACTCATTATTGTAAGAAAATTCTACCAAGTGTAGATAATCTTACCATTTAGATGGTTTGTCCATCACATGCATCATTAGCATATCCTATATCACTTGGTTCACTCTTTCTATTTTCCCATCAGACTTGAGATGATAAGTTGTGCTGAAGTTCGGATTTGTTCCAAATCTTTTGAATATTCCCCTCTAGAACTTTGAGGTAAACTTTAGGTATCTATCAGACACAATTGTCTTGGGTATTCCATGCAAACATGCTACTTTCCTCATATAAATATCAACAACATTGGTTTCCTTGTGATTAACCTTCATATGAATGAAATGGGTAGCTTTAGTAAGATTTTCCACCACCACCATGATAACATCATGCTGCTTGCTTGTTCTAGGCAATTTGGTGATGAAATCCATTGTCACTAGTTCCTAATTCCACTTAGGAATGGGAAATGGCTGGAACAACCCAACTGGGTGTCTATGCTCAACCTTGGCCTTTTGACACTCTAAACATTTAGCAATGTACTCAACAATTTCCTTCTTTATGCCTGGCCAATAATATTGTCTCTTGACTGCTGCAACTGTTTTATGATATCCTGGGTGTCCAACATAAGGTACATTATGCATCTCTTTCAAAATTGTACTCCTGAATTCATGAGAATTGGGTACATAAATTATGTTCTTGTACAAGAGAATTCCATCATTTCCCAATTCATAATCTTCAACTTTTTGCTGCATTTTACCTTGCTATCATTTTGTTACCAACTCCATGTACTGCAAATATATTTTTGTAGCCTAAGAAATTCTACTTTTAAGATAAATTTGATACATTATAATGGTCGTAGCATGCATTTCATGCACTCTCCTACTCAATGCATCAACTAGTTTGTTCTTTTTTCTTTTGATGTGATTAATATCAAAGTCATACTCACAGAGGAATTCAAACCATCTGCTCTGCCTGGAATTTAATGTTGGATGATCAAAAAAATATTCCAGACCATTATGGTTTGTCCTCAACTCAACCTCTTTCCCATGAGGTAGCGCCTCCACTTCTTCAAGGCGTGCACTATGGCTTCCAACTCCAAATCATGAGTGGCATAGAGCCTTTCATGATCTTTCAATTTTCTGGATTCAAAACACATCACAAACCCATTCTGACTGATGACTCCACCAATTCCTTCTTTGCATGTATTGGTTCAAACCATGAAATATTCATTCGGATTAGAAATAATCAGAATTGGAGCACTGGTTAACAACTGCTTCAATTGCTGGAAGCTATTTTCACACTCTATTGTCCACATAAACTTCACCCCCTTCCTTTGCAAAGAAGTAATTGGGTGAGAAATTCTCGAAAACCCTACAATGAATCTTCTATAGTATCCCACTAGACCCATGAAGGATCTAAATTTTGTCACATTCTTAGGTGTTGTCCACCTTTTAATGGCCTCGATCTTTTCAAGGTCCACTGCTATCCCTTATTCTAATATGATATGCTCCAAATAGTGAATTCGGTTTTGATAAATTGAACACTTAGTCAATTTGGCATACATTTGATTCTCTCTTAACACTTGTAACACCATCCTCAAATGATTCTCATGCTCTTCTTATAAATTGGAATATACAAGGATGTCATCCAAAAAGACAATGACAAACTTGTCTAAATATTCCCGGAAAACACCATTCATTAAGCACATGAAAACAGTCGGTGCATTTGATAACCCAAATGGCACCACTATGAACTCGTAATGACTGTACCTTGTACTAAAGGAGGTCTTTCCGATGTTTTCATCTCTGATCCTTACATGATGATATCCTGACCTGAGATCAATATTTGAGAATATCCTTGCATCCTTTAATTGATCAAATAGATCATCTATCCTTGGCAAAGGATACTTGTTCTTTATGTTCACTTTATTCAATTGTCTGAAGTCGATGCACAATCTCAATGTACCATATTTATTCTTCACGAATGAAACTGAGGTGCCCCAAGGTGACACACTTGGGCGTATATAACCCTTCTTCAAAATTTCTTCAAGATGCATTTGCAATTCCTTCAGCTCTGGTGTGCTCATTCTATAGGGAGTCTTTGATACTGGAGCTACTCCAGGCATCAAATTTATAGAGAAATCAATATCTCTCTTTGGGGGTAGTCCTGGTATCTCCTTAAACACATCCTCAAAATCTTTCAGGACTGCATGATCCTCAATATTTGGCACCTTATACTTAGGTGCTTCCTCCATATGAACTGCAAATATTTGGCATCCCTTCATGTAGCACTTCTTCAGCTGCATTTCTAATATCTCTCGAAAAATAACTACCCTAGGAATTCCTTGGACTGTTCTTGGGTTCCCTTCCTCATTTAGGAAAGTAAATTCCTTGTTATGACAGTCTGATACAACATGGTGTTGGTCCAACCAATCCATACCAATTAGAAAGTCATATGAACCCAAGGGAAGGGTTTTAAAATATGCCTTGGTACTTATCCCATTCATGTCCACTGGACATGATTTAACCAACTCAACAACCTTTCTCTTGGATCCTATAGCCAAATGCACTAGCCAATATTTTCCATGATTTCTTCTTGGAAAATGCAATCTTTCCACTACCTTAGGATCTATATAGCTATGATTAGCTCCTGAATGTACTAAAATAGTAAAGGTATGGTTATTTATCATACCTTCTACTTCAATAATGTGTGATTGAAATTTTTCTTTCTTGTTGTCCAGGGCAACATAGATCCTTGGTACACTTCTTCCCATGCCCTCCATTGTTTCTGCTTACTGTACATTGTGGACAACTCTCACTTTTTCACTTTTGTGAGGAAAATATCTATACTTATGGTCTCCTTTACAACCCCAACATTGAATGGGTGTCTGCATTGGCCGTTTCCCACCTACCTCAACCATTTTTTTCTCTCTAAAATATGGTTGTCCTTGATGACTGTTTCTGAAAAATGATGGCTTGTTCCCCTTTTGCCTTTTTTCCCTCTTAAACTTATTATTGTCTTTCCAAGATCTTTGGAAAGTAGGATTTCATTTATGATGATCATATAAGAACTTAAATCTCCTTATGGTTTCCTCCATGTAAATGTGTTGAACCTGCACAAAATAGATCTAGATAAACAATAATACACACATTTGCAGAGAGAATTGGAGAAAGAAGAAGAAGGAGAGAAAGAATGGAATAATTCTCATTAACTATATTCCACACTCAAAGAGTGAATAATTTAAAAAATATATAGGATACATGAGTAAATAATGCGCCATAGTGGTGTTCTAGAGTGATCTATACACACACCAACAATTACGGGAGTGAACTGCCACCTAGTCTAGTCTCTCAGGCAGTTACGAGAGTGAACTGCCACCTAGTTGAGTTAACTAGTCAACTAGTCTTCAGTTAACTGATTGAACATAGTGTAGTGAGGAGTATATCAAATAATAAAGGGTAATGCATCATTCTGGTGATGATCCCAAGGAAAATTCACATTAGCATGGTGATGATCCCAATGTTGCATGGTGACAAAACCAATGCAACATCTAGACTCAACTCAACTAGTCAAATTGAAGTGTCAACTAAAAGATAATATTCTCTAGGTGGAATATTCTCTCCTAAAATATAGGAGACTGGATAATTACTAATTATGACTAATAAACAAGGAAAAACCTTAGGAAAAATAAATCCTAGGTGTGTGTGAAGTAACTCCAACACCCCCCCTGAACATCACTATGGTGAAAATAAAGAATGGGTCCCGGCAACACGGCCATGTTAGGTACCCAAATACAAAAGATACACTGAAATAAAGTGAGGAAAGAGGGAAAACATCATGGGAACGCCCCCCCCCTCAAGGTACAATGTATGTAAAAAAAAATAAAAAAATGAGAAGGAACAAAAAACAGTTGCTAAGCAACGTTGTCCTTCACTCCAAGAAGACCTCGCAACTGTGCAAGTTTTTGCTCATTAAATATTTTGTTGAAGAGGTAGATGTCTGCAAGGATATGATGAGGTAGATGCATAATTGATATTTCCACACATATCCAATTTCTCTTCTTGTAATGAATAAGATCCAAATAAAGTTTGGATGAAATTTTGAAAACCGTGCGGCTGTTTCTGGAAAAAACGTTGAAATTTTGTTGATTTTAAAATGATCATAAATTCACTTCCCGAACTCTGTTTTGGATTATTTGTTTTTTGAAATTGAATATTTTCCCGAGAGGAATTCAAATATCCAATTGGTTTATGCAAATTGTGCTCAGAAAATATCAGAATGGAGTCTGATATGCGCGGCTCCCTTTTTGTCTCCTGAGATGCATGCATGTTACACGCAAAAGTGTCTGCATGTGACCCCTAAGATGCATGCCATATATATTCCACATGAAATTTAGAAAAAAATTCTTAAATGGAGTAGACATCATCTTCAATTAAGGGAATACAAATTTGTGCAAAAACGTTTGTAGAAGACTCTTCATAATAAGAAGCTTGATCTTCTGATGACTTCTCTTCTGGCTCTATCTATTCAACCTCCTGCATGAAGTCTTCACAATATTATTAATTCCCAAATAGAACCTCCAATCTGGTCCATAATTCATTTGGATTTGATTCTTATGAGTCATCATATACTTGGTGGAGAATTTATGGAGAGATATACAAGAAGATAAATCTTATGGCCATATCTTGTCTATTGAGAAAGTCATTTTTCTTATCAGAAAAATCAGGCTCTACTTCCATTTCCATGGTTATTTGGTATAAGCCTCTACTTCTGAGAGGAAGTAGAATCTTTGGTTTCCACTCCAAATAGTTATGAGGCGTGAGAAGTATTATCGGTGAGTAAAACATATATTCTATCTTTTCTGCGTTCTTCAATCTTTAGTACCTGCAAAAATAATTTGGTGTATCTTTTTCTTAGCATTCCGTCAACTCTGATACCATGTAAATGTGTTGAACCTAGACATAATAGATCAATCTAAACAATAATACACACATTTGCAGAGAGAATTGGAGAAAGAAGAAGAAGGAGAGAAAGAATGGAAGAATTCTCATTCACTGTATTCCACACTCAAAGAGTGAATAATTTAAAATAGATATAGGATACATGAGTAAATAATGCACCATAGTGGTGTTCTAGAGTGATATAGACACACACCAACAATTACAGGAGTGAACTACCACCTAGTCTAGTCTCTCAGGCAGTTACGGGAGTGAACTGCCACCTAGTTGAGTTAACTAGTCAACTAGTCTTCAGTTAACTGACTGAACATAGTGTAGTGAGGAGTAGATCAAGGAATCAAGGTTAATTCATCATTCTGGTGATGATCCCAAGGAAAATTCACATTAGCATGGTGATGATCCCAATTTTGCATGGTGACAAAACCAATGCAGCATCTAGACTCAACTCAAATAGTCAAACTGAAGTGTCAACTGAAAGAGAATATTCTCCAGGTGGAATATTCTCTCCTAAAATATAGGATACTGGATAATGAATAATTATGACTAATAAACAAGGAAAAACCTTAGGAAAAATAAATCCACTCCAAAGTCTTGGAATCATTATATTGAATTTTATCACTGATGAAAGATGGAAGCCCACTTAGGTACCTCTAAATATTAATGGTCTCATCATTGATGAAGGAGACATACTTCAACAATTCTAAAAATATCCTTTCATACTCATCAGTAGTCATGCTGACCATTTTGAGTTCATAGAAATCTTTCATATTTTTTTCATAATACCTCTTTGTCAGGTATTTCTTCTCAAAATGATTTTTGAATTCCTTCCAAGTCACATTTTTCTCTCTGATGTGCTTCACTTGCATGAACTGATCCCACCACATGGATTCCTTTACTTTCAGTTGGAAGATAAAAATTCTTCCTTCTACATGAGAAGAATAATTATGAAATTGGAAATATTTTCTCATGCCCAACAACCATGTCTCGACATCTTCCTCTTTCTTGTGCTCTCCATCAAATGTAGGAGGTTTGATCTTGTCCATTTCTCCTTTCAATTCATCCACCCCAAACCTCCTATGATTCTTCCTGATAGGGGATGAGATTGAGCTGTTGTGTGCTCTCCTATTGGAATTCCTTTGAGAGTGATGGTGATGTCTGCTATCACTCCTTAATCTTCCTTTTCCCTTAGGGGTCCCGTGGATTCCTAATTTTTTGGAGCCACTCTCCTTATCCAACTTCTTTTCAATTATGTCTAGGATTTTCATTAACTTCATATTGAAGTCTTCCTGTTGTTCTTTGGCCTTCATAAGCCTCTCATTATCAACCTTATGGCTCTGGACATATGTCTGCAATTTTCTGAGGGTCTCATCCAGATTTATGTCTTCCTATTTTCCTCCTCCATGTCGATTGGAGTTGGTTCCTTCCATACCGAAATGGACATTCACACCTCTGATTTAATATTCTTGGCTGTATACTATTTGTGTATCATCCATCCCTCTTCATTTTGTGATAAATCTGATATGACAGCTGTTAATTATGCAAAAATGTGCAGCCAACAGAACTTTGCCAGGATAATTGTTCTTAATAATTTCATGAAAACACGAACCATTCTGATTCATTAATATATTAGACCTATTTTATGCTGATTTCTTGAGAAATTGACTGTTAAGATCCAATTTCTAGGTGAACAATTATCTTCTACTATTCAATACCTTTCAAGTTCCCGCTTCCATGCTCAATTCTGAGTTTTAAGGAGGAAGTTATGGATACTTGAACAAATGTCTTTTTGGGGATGCAATCCCTGAACATGGATTCTTTCATCTCAGAGATGAATTGGACCTTGGATATGTGCTATATCCTCTCTTCAAGTTTACAGGCCTTCTATACTTCGTTAGGTGTAGGTATGTAAAAATAAAAAACCCCATGGGATCCTTCTTTAAGCCTCTTTTTTTATGTTCTCAAAAACAATTTTCAGGAACCAACCCTTTTCCTTTGGCCCCATCATCTCATGTGACCATAGGATGTGACCCAACACTAAAAAATAGGTGCTTATCCAGTGCTTCGGGCCTCTGGGGCTCCATAACTTCGGGGTTCAGAGGTTTTCCTTTCACCTCACCTCATTTCCTTCGAACGACGAAGTGGTGAACTTCCAAACAACTGCCTCTTCGGAGCTTCGAAGCTTCGGGCTTCAAAATATATTGAAACTTCATGCCTTATTTATCCCAAATGTTGAATTTCTGAATAATTGGAGGACGTATGATCGGCGATCCTCATTCCCTATTTATATCAGTGGTCAACATGAGATTTGGAACTCTAGGATTCAGTAGTTCTAAGGCTCTATCATGCACTGCCTTCAAAATTGTCGAATGACAAAACCATGAAGGGATGAGATCTATGGTCGAAATTCACCTCTCAACGGATGGCCAGGATTGAATCCAATTCCAAAAACTAAGAAAACCGTTTATCTATCGATCACTTTAAGATCGACGGTCCTGGTCGATTTCGCACCTCGAACATGATCAAGGCTTAATGACGACCCAAAATTTCATAATGGAAAGATGTGCGATGGAGCGAGAATCATGCCCATCATTGATTTTCTATCCAGATGGAGATCTACAATCCCGATGGATTGCAGAAGGTGAAGTAACGTCTTCATTAATTATCCTTTGGATTTCTGCAATCGTTTATGTCCGTTGATCTAGTGAGAAACCACACGCTAGAGGGGTACTATGTGGCATATCCAAAGAAGAAAACAGATGGCCCAATATGAGGGGAGAAAAATGTCAATTTATAACTGGAAAAATTAGTCTTTTAAAAGAACAAAACACACTAACACCTGGCATGCCTCTCGTATGTCCATGTCACCCCAGGTGATGTCATCAATTCATATCACTTCGATGCTTCGTTACTTCATAACTTCAGGACTTTGGGACTTTGGAGATCTAGAAATTCTTCCTTCATCATCCATTATTTCCACCGAATGTCGAATTCCCAAACCCCTTAACTTTTCCAGGGTCCACGTAGTACTAATGTCATCAATCAAGGTGCTGACATGTTTCCCCACCATTGAGAGACATGTGTCAGGTCCCAATCAGTACTAAGGGCCTGTCAAAAGTAAAAGCATAAGTGAAACATGGCATACTTAGGGTAGGTCTAGATCACCCTAGGTGATGTCATCAGGCCATGTCACATCCGACGCTTCGGGACTTCGACAATTTCTTCTCATCAACACTTTTTCAAAACTGTCGAACTGTCGATCAATTCCACATCACCCTGATGTTCTGTGATTTCAACACTTTAGAATATCTCTTCTCATATGCACATTTTCAAAACTCCCGAACTGTCGATTGCCGAACAGTTTCTTCTCGTAGCTTTGAGACTTCGGTGATTTCTTCTCATCGACACTTTTTCAACGGATTTCCCCAAACACCGAATCATTGAACCACTTGGCGAATTCCAACGACTCTACTCCTACCGATTGATCTACGGTTGAGAGTCACTCTAGGACTTTGGAGCTTCGTGTTTAGGCTCCTTTCTAAAAAAAAATTAAAAACTCGTCGAAGTAACAAATTCTGAAGGACTTGATGGTTAACGGTCGTGCACCTTCTCCATATTTGATGGTTGTGAGGGATATGTCTTCTTCTGAACAGATCCTACGACGCAAATTTAAAATTGTGGCCCAATACCATGCTTTTCGTGGTTTATAAAACTGCTAGACCTCCTGAGCTTCTTAACATCGCCAAGGTGTTCCCTCAGCGCCCTCCTGACACTTTGTAATTTTAATTCTCTGAAACGTTTGCTTCGAAAACCACTTATACCACCCAATTCAGGCTCAGTGTCGAAAAATGGGCTTTGATACCAATTTGTAATGTCCCTGGCCACCCAATCTGGGAAGTTCCACTACAAAGAAACTTCTCTGTTCAAGATCTGATACCAATTTATAACACCCCCAACCTTCTCCTGGCCAATGCCACTTGAAATGAATACAAAAAAAAATTGCTCATTCTGTTCTAATAATCAAAACTGTCCATACCCAGGCATAGACCTAATGGGATATGGAAGACAAATATCTTTGTGGAACATCATACATATAAAATTAAACAACTAATATACATTCTACTAATACATAAATTAAATGCAGAAATCATAGTAAAACATACATGCAACAACACATGCCATTCTTATAAATATAAAGACATGTACAAGATACACAACATATAAATTAACATAGAAATGGTACTTATATTTTATGAGAAGACCATCAACTGTGTGCAAACCTTCCATCAACCTCCCAACCTTAGACCACACTAATCCAAGCTATTAGTAGTGGGTCACCCCTGTGCTGGGACTAAACTCCACCCAGGGTAAAGGGAATCCTAGGCTAGGATGAGAGTACGAAAACCTACACAATGCAACAAGAAGGATTCCCTCCCAAGAGCCTACTTATTCCCATCGCTCATAGAATCTCATTCCCCACATGGATGTTCCACCCCAGGAATATACATCTTCACTTTTCCACAGTCCATCGACTGCTCCACTTCCCTTCCAGGGCTCTAGCAACAAGCCACATCAGGAATTCTTAGAGCTCTATAGTTGCTGTTGGACTCCCTCTAGAAGAAATCACTTCCTCAACAATATCTCTCACCTGGAGAGAGTTGCTCACAAACCTGACAACCTTCTTCTTCAAAACCACAGGCCTGAAAACCTGCTTCTTCTATCCAGCTCCTAAGTCAAACGTGTAACCACAATAGAAAAATTAGGTACAGTCTCTGGTAATGACAACAAACCACACCAGTCCGGAGAAAATGTAGGTAGCAACAAAAAAATGGATAGGGAATGCTATGGCTCAGGCACTGCACAACCATGCTGTGCCTCACAGGAAAAATGGGTTAGCTTCACGGGTTTGTGGGTTTCATAGGTTGTAGAGGTCAACGATGAAGGAAATGGCTGGTTGCATGAATGCTCAGTCTGAGTGCGTGCGTGAGTTGGGAGCATGGTGTTAGCACTAGAAGTCACCCTCCAATTGAAGAGAAGGTAAGCCTAGTATCCATCAGTTTATATGTCACAATGAGTAATTTTAAAGAGGTCAAATGGGTGCAGACTCAAGATAATATCGTTTTAACTCAGAAAATTGGACTAGTATGCACAAGCAGTTAAGGTCTTGATCAAATTCAGCCTGTAATTTGTAGTAAAGGTGAATAGGAGGAATAATAGGTGAGGATAATGTAGAGGTCTTCTATGGACATCATGTCTTCCAACAACCTAAGGAGGAAAAACTCAGAAAACAAGATCCTCTTGGATTCGAAGCTTCATGAACCGAAGAACGTTAAAACAAGACTGTAATAAAAAATACATTACAACACAGCTTATAAAAATCCATGTGAATCCTTCAATCATGGAAAATTCAATATCATAGGAAAATAATATGGAAATAAAAGCTAACTTACATTAAACAAGAAGTCTCAAATCAAGTTACATAACTAGAAAACTAGGAGCTTCATCAAAAGTTTACAATGCGGGAGCCTTGCTCAACCATCGACCATAACAAAATATAAAAATTCCTAGATATACTTAGGAGTGACTACCACCGCTAGATGTGCGATCAAGTCAATGCATTCAAGGTTTGACTTCTACATGATCTTTTGTAGACTATGCATGCAACTTCCACTCAGACGCGAGCTTCTGTCAGATGCAACATGCTTCAATAGGGACCTGACTCACTGACAGTCCTGTCTCCTTAACCGCAAATTCTGAGCCTTCCATTAATGAGAGGAGATGATGTTTCAACCAACTCCCTTGATTTCATTAATTGTATTCATCAGGATCAGGACGAGCAAGAGTCAACTCTGTGCCTAGAAAACATGCCAGCTTCACCCTGCTCGTTTTCCACCTATGCTTTGCTGGGCCCTTGCAGAGAGAACTGGTAGGCGGACATGGAGGAGGACGATGAAGAGTGGGTGAGGTGATTGGCACAAACTCACATGATACAAAGAATGATGAGGGGGGGGGGTCCGAGTTGTTGTGGAGGAAACACGACAGTGGGGGGCTCGTGCTAGAAAACCACCATCTCAGACCCCCCCATTAAAGGAAAAACGACCGGGGTGTCCGAGCTGCTGCTGCGGGCCATATATCTAAGCGCACATATATCAACCGCTCATATTTGTGTGCTCCTTATAACAACGTTCCAATGCCATCAAGTCAATCAAAAAATTAGGATAAAATCCAAAAGTGGGTCACGCCAACACCCCTTTCTGCATTTTTTCACCATGGTGTTATTTCCTAAGGGAAAAAACACCCTTTATCAATAATATGCGTTAACATTAGGTTCCATGGGGGATATATGCCTCCCTGTGAGGCTCTAATAACTTCGGTAGCTTTAGTGCCTTATCTTAGGTCTATGGGGTCAGTCACTACAACAAAAGAAGAGTGATAATAACAATGGCATGAAAAAGCCACTCATGGCTCAAACAAAGAACTTTTTCAGTAAATTCTAATTTATAGGGCCACCAAAAAATTCATCATCCTCCAAATTCTGCAACTTGTAAGTATTATTTGAAAACACCTTAGAAACTTTGAAGGTTCCAATCCATAGGTCTTCAAATTTACTATGCTTGCCTTTGTCCTGCTTGGGAGCATCCCATTTGAGTACTAGATCTCCTATCTAGAAATCCTCTTTACTTACATTTCTGTCAAAATCCTACTTGATCTTCTGTTGATGATCATGTGCTTTGTACAATAACTGCTCCCTAGTTTGCTGCACTTCTATTAGTTGTTGTATTCTTCTGATCATATCATTAGGTTCTCCTTAGCAGTCTTGGAATAATTTTTCCACATGCAAGGCAAGTTGAGAAGGAAAGATGGCCTCAACTCCATACACAAGTTGAAAAGGAGAGAGACCAAGATATCTCTTTGTTGTCGCTCTATCATCCCACAAAGAAAATTTAAGCTTTGAATCCCATGATTTCTTGTTGTCCTCTAACAATCTCTTCATGATATTTATAAGTCTTTTGTTAGAGGACTCTACCAGTCCATTTCCTTAGGGGTAGTAAGGAGTAGAGTGAATCAATGCAATTCTGAACTGTTCACAAAACTGGATCAATGGTTCATCTTTGAAAGATGCAACATTATCAGTGACAATTCTATTCGGACAACCAAATATTTCGATAAGATCCTCGAGAAAACCAATGATTACCTTGTGAGAATAACTCCTTGTGGGGATGGCTTCTATCCACTTGGTAAAGTAATCTGTGGCAGTCAAGATCCACCTGTGCTGACCACTTGATGCAAGATGAATTTCCCCAATAAAATCTAGGCCCCACTGCTGAAAGGGTCCTGAAGCTACCACAAGATTCAATGGAAAAGACCTAAGCTGCTGCTTTCCCAATAATTTCTGACATTTAACACAAGCCCTGATCTTTGCACAAACATCGGTGAATAAAATAGGCCAAAAATATCTAGCCTTGAGAATCTTGTAGGATGTGGTTCTCTAGAAGTGATGCCCCCCACATAGACTATCATGAAAATCAAACATAATATTTTGGGCCTCCTGTGGGTATAGACATCTCAAAAGCACTCCCAGAGGGTCTTTCCAGTACAAGACTTGGAAAATGAGACAATATTTAATTGATTTAAGATTTAAATATCTTACCTTGTTCTTCTCCATACCGTTAGGGGGATGTAACTTTTGCAGAAAATATATAATATTCTTGTACCAAGCACATCCTGCCAATGGAGGGTTGCCTTGAGGATATTTATCAGACAACTCAGCCTGCTCATTTTTTGAGCAAGTGTTGATGAAATATCCCAATGAAGGCAATATCCATAGCTCGTTGGAAGGTTGACCCTATATTCATTAATCCAAAGGGAATCTTAGCGTACATGAATGTACCCCAAGGAGTAGTGATTGTTGTTTTCTCTATGTCTCCAGGCAAGACAAAAATATGGTTGTAGCCAGAAAATCCATCAATCATGGACATCCTATATGCACCTGTCACCCTCTGTAATATGTGCTCCATATTTGGAAAGGGGAAATTATCCTTCTTAGAGGTTCTGTTCAGATTTTGAAAATCAATACAAAGTCTGATTTATCCATTCTTCTTTCTCACCGGGACCACGTTGGCCATCCATTCAGAATAGCTCAAGGGAATGATAATCTGGGCATCCAAAAGTTTTTTAACCTCTTTCTCCATAATAGGAAACAACATAGGATTTATCTGACTCAGTTTCTGCCTAAATGGTTTGGCCTCTTCCTTCAATGGGATCTTATGTTCGATGATGTTTGTGTCATATGTTCTGAGGTCTTCATATGTCCAGGAAAACACATCGACAAACTCTTTTAACATTTCAACATACTCATCCCTTTGTTCCCTTGTCAGACTTCTTGACAACTTGACAAACTTTGGATCTTCCTCTGTACTGATATTGCACTCAGCTACATCAACATCCTCAGTTGAACCTCTAACTTTCATTGCCACATCATTCCTATCAAATAGTGTTTCTACAGGAACCAGTCCTTTTGGAATGTGATTGCTAGGCAACTGAACAATATGATGATTACCAATTTTCTTCAGGAAAACATTAGCATGGGGATTACTTTCAGAATCATGATCCTGATCAATATGTAATGCAAAAAGTCACCAATAGTCTCAAGAAACCTTTTGATCTCAAGATAATCCTCAAATACTTTCCAATTCTTAAAGTTGTCAGGTATAGAAAGTATATATTTTACTTCTACATCATACTTGAGATTAGGTGGCAAAGGGACTCTGAAACTACTTGCTAAAACATCCAAAGGATCAACCATGGTATTCTCCTCTCTTGGAATAAATGAAATGTTGAAGGCTAAGAAGAAACTGTCAACTAGGTCCCACACTTCATTTCTATATGTTCTTAGCCTAGGGTGCTTAGCTTGATAAAGATTTTTAATTTGATGAAAAATCAGTTCAACATCCCCAAACACTAAAATATCTCCAATTCCCATGTCTTTTGAGGCCCTCAGACCCAAGATGAGATGTTCATACTCTACCACATTATTGGTTACTTCAAATTCTAACTTGTAGGATAGAGATACAGTCTCTTGAGTAGGTGTAACAAAGACCACTCCAACACCAGCACCTTCCCTCGAAGAGGCTCCATCAAAGAACATTTTCCAAACAAAGGTGAGAGGAGGGGAATCTTCACAAAAAGTAATGGACTTCTTTCTGATTTCAAGATGAGGCTCAGGAGCATCAGTGAGATACATTAAACTGGATCCCAAATCAATACCAAGTGCAAATATAGGATGGTTGGTGGGGTTTTCTTCGTCACTAATAATTTATGCCAATTGCGCTTCCTTGTAAAGTCTTCTATGCTCCCCCCCAAACATAGGAATGGTAGCATAGGTGAGGTCCATATGCAAGGTTCCCCCGAGTCTTTTTATCCAAGATCTTGACAAGAGCATTCCAAACTTGGGGGGAACATCAACCACCACGATATCCATGAACACAATTTTCATGGGCAACTGAAACAAGGTCACAACTAGATATTTGATGACCCCAAGACATTGCACCTTCCTAGAGTCAAAATAATATAAGTCGTGGTAAGTCTTTGTGATTTCCAATCCAAGTTCATCCATGATAGTTTTGGGCATGAGATTATGAGATGCTCCTGAGTCCATCAAACAATTATGTAGCACCTTGTCATGTATGTTCAGTGAGGTATAGAAGGCGGGGGGGGGAAATGAATCATCTCTATAGTCTACCAAAGGACCTAATATGACTGTTGGATTTTCATCTTGAAGATTTATCGAGTCTGTGGAATGAGATGAAGTCTCAGGCTGCAACATTCTAGAGAGGCGCCTTTTGAAGTCTTCATGCTTGACCAGATCTGAAAGGGGTACAAGGATTCTAATGTTTTGAATTTCATGATCGAAATTAAAATAGGAGGGGGGTTTAGAATCTCCTTCACATCTGGGACATGGATTTTGGTCACTGGTGGGGATTTATGTGCCTCCTTACCTTTGATGTTGTCTGATATATTTTTAGCAAGCTTCTCTACTCTGATAGGCTGATCAAGAATGTTAGACTTCCCTTCTTTATTTTTGTATTTGAGGTTGTATTTATTTGGATTTATATTGGTCTTATCCCCTTTACTCAACTCATTTAGTTGACCGTTCATTAGAGAATCCTCGTATGTAGATTGAGTTAAATGGGGAAATGAAGAGGTGTCTCCAAGAAAATGGATTTCAGGGTCTACCCCTTCCTCCTCTCCTTCTTCATCAGTAACAAGGTTATTTTGGAGAGGGGCTTGGATTGTCTGATCGTCCCTATCCCTGTTTCTTCGATCCCTTTGGATAATCTAAGGGGGGTTATTCGACCTTCTGAAATTACCCCTATTTTCAAACTTAGGGGTATTCCTGTAGCTCTGCTTTCCTTCCAATTCCAACCTTTCCATTCTAGCAGAAAGTGATTTTAGTAACTTGGTTACTTCATCCATTTGNGGGGGGGGGCATGTTACACATTATTTTGGTCACTCTGGTGACGTCTCTACAGTTATGTGTTCAGGCTCTCATAAGGACCTTTTGCCTGAGAAAAGTGACTATTGTCTTCTTCTACAAAACACATTTTTAAGATGAGTTCACAGGCTGCATCTATTGTAGGGTGCAAAAACCATGATTCTCATAGGCTACTCTATACTTGGATTGTGAGGGGTTCACAATTTATCTATAGGCAGGGTGAAAACCTGCTTCAAAGATTAAAAGGAAGAAGAGGTTACAAAGGTTATAGAAGAGGATATTCTAGAAAATGAGTTGGAATTCAAATGGTTGACATCATACTGACTTCTCAGATTTAGTGGGATCATCCTCATCCCTTTAACCATCTCTCCTTCTTCTATATAATGAAAGGTTTCTCAAGGAAGAGGTTAACCAAAATTGAATAGAGAATTGATGAAAGAATAGGTTCAGAATTGTGTGAGGAATCCTATGTGAATTGGTGCTTGAGACCTCCATTTGTCCATCAAGCCATAGTGGATATTATTCATGCAAGTGTCGAGCAAGTGTGTGTGTTTGAACGAAGGACCACCGAAAGGAATCTTGCGACATCAAGGCAATCTGGTTGTATCTTCTACTTTCATTTAACATAATACAATGGCATGTCCATTTCCCATAAAATCACTCTTATTTTATTACACGACTCCTTGATCACATGTTTAGGTCTTCACTGAATGTATTATTGTTGCTTTCACCTTGGTCGATTTGTGTCGTTGTAGATATGATATCACAAGGCTACCAAAGTGAAGCAGGAACAACAGAGACATAAGGAAGCGATATCTAAAGGTATGTCACTTATTCCTTCTTCAATGATAAATTCAATGATTGTAACTTAGGGAAAGCATCATGTCCTGTCCCATTTTGTTCTAGATCTAGGGAGATCTGTTAGTGTCTGCATATACCGATTTATCCTATAACAGGGAAGCAGAGGAACCAAAGGTTGAAGCCTCAGACCTACCTTTTTTTCTCTCTCCATCAGCCTTATTCCTAAGCTTGTCAACTACCAATATATTGGACTCCACTTCCAGGGCTGCATCTTACATATGAGCCAAGGAAGTGGCTCTTCTTTCTCTTAACAGGAGGCAAAAATCAGGGTCGAAATCACTAGAATAAGTAATTTTGGCAGAATTTTCTGTAGGTTTAATCTCAACAGGAATCTTATAATACATTTTATTAAACCTTTTTGAAAAGTCAGAAATAGATTCCCCTTATCCTTTCTTAAGTGATCCAAACTCTGTAATATAGTAAAGGAATTATTTTGTATCCCCCCAATGTCTCAAGAATGCATCATCTACAGCTTCAATCCCATCAATAGATCCCTAAGCCAAGGCCCTAAACCATTTCCTAGCCTCTCCATCAAGGCTATGAACAAAAATTCTCATCCACACATCTTTGTTCACAATGGAATAATTATCTGCATAGATGTAAAAGGCCGCGAGGTGCTCCTCTGCAGTTATGTATCCCTCTCCCATGACCTTAGGAAACTTCTTAAGGTAGAAACCAATTGGGAGAGCATTCAGAGGCTGAGGCAGGACAAGAGTCGTGTATCTAGCAACCACTATGGCATCCATTCTGTTTCTAGGGGGATTAGCACCTACCATTGGGATGTGAGATGGGGGAGAACCAGGAGGATATGGGGTTCAGATAGGGGAGACTAGAACTATTTTTTTGGGAGAAATGGGAAACAATTGAGGATTTGGAGAAAAGGTTACAGGGATTAAGGGAACAAAGGTTTCCCATTCTATAAATGAAACAAATCTAATAAGGGAAGGAGTGGTAAAGCCCAGAGTGGGAAAATATTCTGAGGTCTTGGGTTTAAACCACGGTACAAATTCAGGGGAAACAGGAGTGTCAAAGATTTATTCTTCCAAACTAATATTAGGAGGGGAGAAATCAGTAGGAAAACTCCCAAAATTTAAAATTTTGGAAGCTCCAACAGATGGTATAACAGGAGAATGAGAAGCAGATACTAGAGTTTCTAAAGAAGGATTATGAAAATCATCAGAAATACCTGGTGCAACAACTGAAGTACCTTCATGAAGGGTATTTTTTTTTCTGATAATTTTCTCTGGGTCAAATTCACGTGTTGCTAGAGGCAGCTGTGGGGTAGAACTCGTGTGTCTGCCTCTAGAAGCCACAACTAAAACAGTGGAGTCGTCAGGTGTAAGTTGCAATCTTTGATGTACTGAGTTCTAAATGCACCTTCAAAACCAGTGAGCTTTGTCATTCGATACCAGGGAAAAGTATTCAATTCATTCCCTGGCAACGACACCATGAATGTTAGCACTAGAAGTCACCCTCCGATTATAGAGAAGGTAAGCCTAGTACCCATCATGTTATATGTCATAATGAGTAATTTTAAAGAGGTCAAATGGGCGTAGATTCAAGATAATATCGTTTTAACCCAGAAAACTGGACCAACATGCACAAGCAGTTGAGGTCTTGATCAAATTCAGTCAGTAAGTTGTAGTAAAGGTGAATAGGAGGAAGAATAGGTGAGGAGAATGTAGAGGTATGCTATGTACATCAGGTCTTCCAAAAACCTAAGGAGGAAAAACTCAGAAAACAAGATCCTCTTGGATTCAAAGCTTCAGGAATTGAAGAATGTTAAAACAAGATTGTAATCAAACATATATTACAACACAGCTTATAAAAATCCACGTGAATCCTTCAATCATGGACACTTTAGTATCAGAGGAAAATAAGATGGAAATAGAAGCTGACTTACATTAAAAAAGAAGTCTCAAATCAAGTTACATAACTAGAAAACCAAGAGCTTCATCAAAAGTTTACAATGCAGGAGCCTTGCTCAACCATCGACCATAACAAAATATAAAAAATTCCTAGATATACTCAGGAGTGACTACCACCGCCATATGTGAAATCAAGTCAATGCATTCAAGGCTTGATGTCTTCATGCTCTCTGGGAGACTGTGCATGCAACTTCCAGTCACATGCAAGCTTCTGTTAGACACAACGTGCTTTAGTAGGGACCCGAATCATTGAAAATCCTCTCTCCTTAACCGTAAATTATGAGCCTTCCATTTATGGGAGGAGATGATTTTTCAACCACCTCCCCTGCTTTCATTAGCTATATTCATCGGGATCAGGATGAGCATGAGTCAACTCTGCACCTGGAAAATGTGCTAGCTTCACCCTGCTCTTTTTCCACCTATGCTTTGCCGATCCCTTGCAGAGAGAACTGACAGGTGGACATGGAGGAATACGATGGCGAGTGGGCGAGGTGATTGGTGCAGACTCACAGGCTACAACGAACGATCGATGACCATGTGGAATGATGTGGTGACAGATTGGTGACTTGGAGGCATGGGGGATAGTATGTAGGAAGATGAGGTGTAAAGGCGCAAGGGTGATGTGGCGAAGGGAGAGGACATGGAAGAAGATGGGAGTGATGGGTCAGGGGTAAAAAAATAATGGTGGAGGGGACATGGAGTGGGAGTGGAAGGTAGATGTCGGGATATGAGAGGGGGGATAAATGAAAATGGACAGGGACAGACGTGCGGTTGGGCAAGTGGAGGATAGTTGTTGGCGGGAGTGTGGGTGGTAAGTGGAGGCAATAAGCAATAATGAGCGCGGGGGGGGGGTTCGAGTTGCTATGGAGGCGATGCGGCAGTGAGGGGCCCGCACCAGAAAACCACCAGATCAGACCCCCCCCCGTTAAAGGCAGAACGACTGGGGGGGCCCGAGCTGCTACTACAGGTTGTATATCTAAGTGCACAGATTTCAGTCGGTCAGATTTGTGCGCTCCTTAGCACAACGTGCCAAGGCCATCAAGTCAATAAAAGACTTAGGATAAAATCCAAAAGTGGGTCGTGCCAACACCCCTTTCTTCATTTTTTCACCATGGTGTTATTTTCTAAGGGAAAAAACACCCTTTATCAATAATATGTGTTAACACATAGAAAGAATGGTGAGTGAACTCCCACAATGATGAATTTCCCCCCATAAAACTGCATGCGCCTAGGTTGACACATGGATCCCTTGGGAGTTAGTTCCTCTTCACTTGGAGTTTGTTCCTTTACCCTAAGGAACTTAGGATAACATAGTTTATTTCCCAAACCTTAGTATTTTTAGGAAAATATATTATAATATTCCCTTGGAAATAATCCCTCTAGCTTATCCCTTTTTCCCAGCCTCTCAACCCCATCCCTTTCCCTACCCAATGGAGTTTAGTCCCCCATATGTTTTCTTCGTGGTTGATCTACATGCATCGATGTAATTATATTAATGATGTGAGTATTTACATACACAAAATCAGACTCCCTGGCCTTTAGCATCTAGGCTCTCTGGCCTAATAAACACATAATCCTCCCAACTTATAAACACTTGTATCACTAGCCTATAGACATCATTACAATTCAACAGGGTCTCAGCCTTGGGGTATTACAATAGAGATATTGTGAGATACACAAAAATGTTGCAATAAACACATAGATACATCAATACATAATTTCTATTAATGAGCAAACTGTATTGTTAGAACACATATAATTTTGAGCTTTTGAACTTTAGATTTTGCCTCTTAGAAATAAAATTTTTACCCAAAAAAGAAAAAAATTAGGAAATTTCCTTTTAATTAAATAAATCCTTTCTTGTTATATATTAATAATGCGCTTTCATTGTCACTCGTCGATGAGTTGCACTAATTTGATCAAATGGTTCTCGTAATATCCATGATATAGAAGTTGCCCACTTTTTAAAAGAACATCTTTAACGATCGCTTCGGAGCTTCGTGATTTGGGTATTCCAACAAATATAAACAACAAAACCCCCGAAACTCCGAAGTCTTGAAGATAGTCACTCATGATAAATCCTAAAGGACTTACAGACGTGTCATAGGACATGTGTCTTTTAAATCTTATCTTGGGATGACACATGGCAATTATTTTTGACATTTATGTTGGATGATTCACACATTTTCAAGTGACACATGGCACCTCTCTTTTCTTGACATGTCATCAAGAATGACATCATCTCTGCCACATCACTTTGAGAGATTTCTCTTTGGGAGTTTTTGATTTCACAATCCCTGGAGTATCAAAGTGTCGAAGTAAAGTGATTACAAAAAGTGAAAAGGGGTTTCAAAGAGTTAATAAAGCAGTCGACGACTTTAATTAGTCATGATTAAGGGTTAATTAATCACTTCTTAGTTTTGGGCTTCAAAACATTTCCCTTGTGCTATGTTCAAAAATTTTAAAATTTGAATTTCCGAAGTACTTAAAGTTAATACAACATTTTAAAACATGATTAATTCAGACTTAAAAGTGATTAATAAGAGATTAACGTCTCCATGAATTCAGCCTTCGGGATAATTCTGCCCTCTCACATCCAAAACTTCCGAACACCAAACCGTCGAAGTGTTAATGGCATCTATGATTGATTAAGGTTAATTATTTCAATAAATATTGTGAATCACCAAATAATAAATTGCATTAAGTTTAATAAATTCTTTGTCAATAGAGCTATACGAAGATCAATAGACTTTTTGAATAAAGAACTTCTAATTTCAAAATCATTTTACCATTTGCAATTCACAATTTTTCATTGAGTGAAGAGCTTGCAGACTTCTCTTGTTATAGGTAGGATAATTTTGTTTCCTTAAGGATTATGTCCCCACAAAAATTTGCAAGGAAGCTTGATGGATTAGATTTCAGAATCTAGCGGAACGCTAAGCCAGTTTGAAATCCTGATAAAATAGGAAAGGGACCAAATATGGCATGGAAGGGATAAATTTGGCAGGAGCACCAAGTTGATCTAGTTTGAAGTATTGTGGATATGGAGTTCTCAAGATCAAAGACCGAGAGATATTGCAGGGGGAGAAGTTGTGCGAGGTTTAATTTCAAAGGGAGGTCCCTCAATTTAAACTATGGTTTTCTCTCGGGGGTACATGGAATCACTAGGTGCATTGAGGGACGAAAGGAGGGTTACCTCAAAACCACTTCCTCACACCCCCACAAAATAGAAAAGTATAAAGGGACTTTAGGTTATTTATTTTATTTGATTATTATTTGATGCTGGACTGTTAGAATCCTGACTCAACATCTGTCACACCCTCCATGCTCCCGATACCATCTACCTACCACCTACATTCTCGCATCCATTCATTCCACCTCCTTATTTGACACTTGTCCCCACATCATCCTATTCATGACACTTGTCCCATAATTGTTAGCCATCCCATAATGAGCCAACGTTGAGCTATGTTGGTCCTTGACAAAGTTTTGGGAGTTTCTTGGTCATGTTGACCTATTTTGGGACTTCTACAACCTATCGAAGGAGGAGCGCAAGATGAAGAGGAGATGACAGGATCTCGACCCAATTTTGGGTCCCTTTTGGGTTTTTGGGATAATGTAATGGGATTGGGATGTCATCCCATGGGTTTTACCCATGTTTAGGCCTATTTTGTAAATTATAAATAGATGTCTAGGTGAGGTAGGAAGAGCCTGGTGTGCTAAGTGATAAATGCATGGCTAAGTGATAGTATGGATTGTAAGGGATTTGTGCATTCTGTGTGAGACTTATAGAGCTAAGTGCAAGTCCTTGTGTGAGATTGTAAAGGGATTTGTGTTGTAACACAAGGAAGAAGGATCTAGCAATCTGCACAGATCTTATGTCCTGTGCAGAGTAAGGGTTTTGAAGGATTTGTGCTTGTAACCAAATGACTAAAGACACTAAAGAAGAAGAGTTGGTGGACGTAGACCCAGGGTGGGGGTGAACCACGTAAACATGGTGTTATGTGTTTTGTGCTTTGCCTTGATTTATTCACATGTTATTTTCTAAGTGCTTTGATATGTTTAGATAGATCTACTTCTGATTTGTGCTTATGATATGTGAGAATTTTAGATCTGATCAAGATAGTCATGCTTAGTTCTTGATATGCTCATTCTGATCCATTTATATGCTAAGTGATTAAATACTGTAGATTAGTGTGAATTCTATTGTTATCACTGAAATTTCATCTGCAAATGGTTACAGGAATCCAACATCTTCAAATAGCTATGAGTTCACCCATGGACCAAAATTACCAAAAACGCATTTCCAAAAGGTCCAAAACTATACAACCAATTATAAAATCAGGATGCTTTATGATTATATAGGGCATGCATGCACATTCGCCATCAAGAAATGTAGGAAAAGCGCACATGCACACAATGTGAAACTGTGGACGCTAAAAGCTGTGCACACCTGAGAAAGTCGCATTTATGATGTTGGTCGGCCTCCCACCCACTTCTGGTTCATCTTCCAAGTTGATTTGAAATCCAAATCTCGGCTGGGTGGCTGGTCAAAGACCTAAATGTGCCCTAAACAACCCCTTTTCACACTAAAATCTGGTTGCACAATACCTCAAAGTGGTGCTATAAAGCAAGGCCATGGGTGCACTACATTTTCAAGGAATTCATTTGCAAGGTTATGCTGCTGCTATTCTCTTGGGGAAACCTCTTTTCTCATCAAGATCATACTAGCACCATTCCATTTGGGCAATACACATCACCTTTTGAGTGGGTTAGTTTGGGATTCTTTCACCATTTCTTTCAAGTTTCCAAGTTGTAAGAAGAGCTCAATATTGGGGGTCCAAGAGCCCTCCCTTGGAGGAAGAAGGGACCCAAAGTCCCCTTTCTCTTTGGTGTTTTCTTTTCACTAATACAATCCTTTCCATTGGTGACATGAGTCTTGTTTGTTTCTTGTTCTTATGTCCTTATGCACAATAGTTTAATTGTTTTTTCCTTTCCTAGTTTAATTCTTAGCTTAGTCTTTTATGTTTATTCTTATAACCCTTTCCTTTACTGCTATCTTGCTTAGCTAACCTAACTAAGCTTGTAAGCACCTCTGTTTTGCTCATTTAGGTGACAAAAGAGGCGCAATAGATTGACGACTCCATTGGGTAAAGGTATCGATTTCCTACCCCATTTGGGTTATTTTAACTCTTCTTTTTACTTATTTAACCTGTAGGTACCATAACCAACCCAAACTGACCTGCAAAACATCAAATTCAAAGACGAGCTGAGAGAATTCCATCCAGAATTTTCTTCACGGCTGTGTGACAATGGTGCGTGGGTTTATCAGCCCATAGTCATGCATCGTGTGCACGTGTGCCAAAATCAGTACATTACTTAGCGCCTTCTGTGCACCTGCACTCAAAAATCTTTTTCAGTTTGCACATTGGTGCTCAGAGTGCCTATGTCTAGTCTGAAACCCGCGCACTTGTGCAAAAAGCACACACTGTAAGATTTTTTATGATTAGTTGAAGGCCCATAACCTTCTTAAAGATGATTCCATGCATGTTGTAATCTGAACCACACTTACATTCCCTCTCATATAAAGGGATTAGTCAAAACACATAGGCACTTAGGGGTTAAAAATCATTATTTTTCCTCTTTTTTCTTTTTATTTCGCCACATGGATGGCTTGCTTTGACTAAAAGTTGTAATCATTCTACATCACATATAAAACTTGCATTGGGACTAGAAATTGGATATCAAATGTTGAGTATGCTCTTCTCTCGCGCTACAAAGCGATCTTGAGAATCAGAAAGAGGTTGAAAGACAATTTCATCTCCCTTAAAAAGATAAAATCTTTAGGAGAGGACAATAGCCCCCTTGGGACTCCTCTTAGTTTATTTTTCAAACAAATCTCAAGATTGTAATGGGCCCATACATGCCCACATGCTACAAAGATAGGATAGTGTTGAAATTTACTTTCTTAGATTAAATCACTAAGGAAGTTTAAAGGTTTTTTAATGGGCCCATACATGCCCACATGATCACAATCTAGGATAGTTTCAAAGATTTCTTAGATTAAATCACATTAGGGAGTTAAAGGAATAGTAAAGGACCCACATGTCCACATGCTAGCTTCCTAGGGAATTTTGAATTCCGCAAGGTTGTACCAATGACATTTAGCTAAATAGGTAATCAAAGACTTGTAAGGACCAAGCGAAGTCCACATGCAGGAAGGTGACACTTAATTCATTAAAAAATTGGCACACTTTCACTCATTCACACACAAAAGTCACTTCTCACTCACATAGTTTTCATCTCGAAATGTGGAGGTTGAAGTAAGTTTTCTCCAAAGGGATTCCGAAACACCCCACTCTTTTCTTGACAAAACTATCCACTCCCATTTAATTTCAACAAGATTGGCTCCCCCAATCTCTCAAACAACCACATCTAAATTTTTCTAAAAACTCACTAAGTTTTCCTCCACAGGAGGTGCCAAAAGAAATCTTTTAGTCTAGGTAGGATTTAGGGGATAGGTATCCAAATAACTCCCCATTATCTGGTTCTCACATTTTCAAAACAATAGAAGTTGTCAAATAGGGAACTTTAAATCCTCCAAGTCAAGTGTTCCTAACACCATAAGGTAGGGAGATACCCATGAAGGGTTGAAGGCTGAGGTTTGATTGTTCTGTGCGTTCCCCCTTGAGGCACCCACCTCTTGGATGAGACCCACCCTATGACCCATTTCTTAGGCCGAAAATCTAAATGCCTCACTTTGACCGAGGTACCTAGTGACCAAATTTTAGGACATCTACCCAGGTGGAAATTGTGGGTTGAAATTGCACCTTGATCGGATTTTGTGTGGCTATTGGGAAATATCGCCATTTCTTTCAGGATATGCCCCCTCTACCCCTCATTATAACTGATTGCTTTATCCTTCACTAGTTTCTCTTCTGGTGGATTTAGACCCCACTGTCGAGTGCTATTGGAAGGCCCAGTGCTATTTTGAGAGGAAGGACGTTATGTCTTTTAGGACATGAGATTTTTCTTTCTTTGGTCCCCCACGTGGACAAAATCCACCTATCTACATATATGTTTTTTTTATCAAAACACTTTATGTATGATACCCTTCTGATTACATTTGATTTGGATATATATTGTGTAAAGTTCAAAAATTGCAGCAAAAGCTCTGGCTTATTTATTACTCTCACCACCATTCACACACATTCACTCATCTAGTCGGACATCATAGGGGATCCACAGAACCCCCGTCATTCCAGACACTTTCTAAATCTCCCTCCTATTCTAGGGGGAGTTCCTAGTCTTTCCAACTCATTGGCTCCACCTTCTCACACTCCTGTGAGTGCCACTGTCTTGGGATCATCTTTTCTTGGTTCCACCTTACTTGGGTCCAATTCCCAAGGTCCAAATTCCACTCTCTCTCCTTTACACAGAAGCGGGGGGGGCAACTTCCTCTCAAGGGGGAAGTACAAACCCACCTAGTCCCCTCCAAGGGTGAGGTACTCAAAACACTCACACTATGGATAGAACTAATCCTAAGACACCACACCATATTCCATATTTAGCCTCCCTCAACATACCGGATCTGACTAAACTCACCAATGATCCAATATTGCACAACCCCACTGTTCGTGCTCTTTTCGTCAACGTGTGAGAAAAAAGTGAGCACTTACATGCCTAGTTGGGCTCTTCTAGTCATGACAGCTGCAATGCAAAAGGTTAGAAAGAAAATAGTAAAGATATGAACAAGAATTAAACAAGAACTAAATAACAACATGAGCATAAAAACAAAAACTAAAAACAAATGACAATGGAACAAGTTCACCAATAGATAGGCTGATCTGATTAGTGAAATCCAGAGGTACACA
>SNQJ01S0011504.1:179776-196027 GCA_010110895.2 Picea sitchensis
GATTCCATCCGATTGAGGTTATTTCAATGTACACTCACTGGCCCATCCACCAAATGGTATGTCGAAGAACAATCCGGGTCCCACACGACTTTTGAATCCTTGGCCAAAGCATTTTTTACCTTCTTTAAATTACCCATTCATCATGACAATGGCATTGAACTACTCTCAGATTTCAAACAAATCACCTCTACACATATTTTTGACCACATCCACGAATGGCGTCGACGGCGTAGCCTCTGCAAAGCTGACGTTACCCCCCAACAGTGTCTCAATTGGTTCCTCAAATCACTTGTTTCCCTCCTTTCCAAAGATGTGGCCACCACCTTCCCCCAGACCGAAGAAGAAGCCATTATCAAGACCCAATAGTTCAAACTCATCTATGCCCAGTTCGAATACCTATACATGGTACTCCTGGATGCCCCAAAACCCGTGCCAATTGTCCAAGACAAAACTGGGATGTCTCACTCAGCAGACGGATTGATTGGTAACACTACACACCACAACCCACCACCTCAACAACCACCCATGTATGGCTCACCTCAATATCCGCTAGCATATGGAGGAATCCCTTATTATCCTCCTCCACCTTATCAACAACCATACCCTGTTTCCTTGACTCCACCCATAAGTGGACCCCCGCCAACACCCCTAAACCACCCACCTATCCAAACAAGTGTCGGTACTCCCTCTACCTCGGCCTATACCCTAAGGACTAGTGAAAGTGCCATGCCCTCCTATGTACCTTATGGAGCATCGCCTCAACATAATCCGTACTTTCCATTTTCTACCCCCCCATAGCCGATGGCTCCACCACAAGGATCACCACACGTTGGGGTTAATTTTGTTCAACCCTCTCCCATTAAGCAATATCAAAATTTTTAACATATGAACACAACAAATCCAACCCATCAATCGAACAATACTAGAAAGAAAGGAAAAAATCAGAACAATAATAATCTGGGACCAGGAGGAAACCAGAACCAACCCCAGTAGAACCAGTCTGCTGGGGGCAACCAAAACTAGGGGAATCAAAACCCCCAAGGGGGAAACAACAAAAAATGTCAAGGAAGGAACAACAACAATGTTAGGACCACCTTCCCTTGTGCCCTTTGCGGTGAGTTTGGTCACTATACTCACCATTGCCCCCAAATCGTTGACTTTAAACGGATGAAAGATTCTGGGAATGGACCACGTCCCTCAGCACCACCTGCACATCAGTAGGTCCCACAACCATATGTGCTGCAACCCCCCCCACATGTACTATAAAACCCCATCCCACACCAAGGAGTCATAAATACCCAACTAGACATGCAACCTACCCCACCACAGTTGGGACAATATCCCAATACGGGCACCATTGTGAATTGCACTATCCTCCTTATCAGTGAGGAAGAAGTCCTTCTGCAAACACGCATTCATCAGTATATCACACCCCCTAAATCCACTCCCACTACCTCAGAAGCAATTCCAGTCACAACCAGACCCCCTCTCATAATTCCTCACCCTAATACTGAAACCTCCCTTCATATTCCTCTCATCCCATTGCACATGAAGGTCCACAATCCTCAAGTTAGGGAAGCTCATAATTACAGTTTGGTCGATGAATTTGCATAATCCTCAGTTGCCATGTCAGTATTAGAGGTCCTTCAAACTTGTCCCACCCAACGGAAGTCCTTAATTTCCGCCCTGGGAGCAGTCGACCTGGATGATACCCGACTCATCACATTTGACCTCGACAACAGAGAACCTCGCCTCCCTGCTCTTATTTCTTTTCAAATCCCTGTAAAAATTCAGAACATTACAGTTCACCGATGCATCATTGATGAAGGCGCATCCACCTGTATCATGTCCAAATCCGTATGGCAGAAAATTGGTTCCCCCGAACTCATACCATCTTCCATTACCTTAAGAGACTACAATGGAAGACCCTCATCCCCCGAAGGACTCTTCCAAAATGTCCCTGTCGAGCTTGTGGGAAAAATTGTTCTGATTGACATTGAGGTTATCAACGCCCCGCTCGACTACAATATCTTGTTTGTTCGTAGCTACATGTATTCTATGAAGTCCATCGCCTCTTCTGTATTTCAAACCATGATGTTTCCCCATAATGGAAAGATCATTACCATCAATAAAGTATCACATTACAAGCCTAACCCTTCATCCAACATCGATAACATCCTCCCTTTTATCCACACTAATCTTGATGCCTATCCACTCATAGAGATGGGCCCTAGGATCTTCAAAGACCCATCCTTGCTAGGGACCTACCACAGAGCACCATCGCTCCTCCATCCCTTCGCACAAGTATGTATCATATCCTCCAACGGAACGACAATTGAAACTAACCTCCCTCCCACCGAGGCCTCTTTCATCCTTGACATCCCACTAGTCATAGAACTTCTCCCTTAGGAATCCCCTGGAACTAATTCAGCTCGACCCGTTCCTGATCTTCCCTAGGGCCAGATCCCGGTTTGGGAAACCCTCCACTAGGTGTACAAGCTTTCCAGGTCACTGCAACACTTACCCTTCCTAATATGGTGCTGACAATCCCAGTTTGGTATTTACATCCACATGAGATGGTTCCTCAACCATCCCTCCCTCCCCAAACAAAATGAATCTTGATGCATATTCCCATAATCACTCCCACCATACCCCCTACACCCCCACTCACTAACCCCCCTGCTACAAATGGGGGCAGGCGAAAGAAGAAGAAGCCCACAACTCCACTTCCCCCACGCGTCCAACCTCCTTGTGTGCTATGCGAGAAAGATGGACACCCCACCAACAAATTCCCATCTCTCCTTGAGTTACATAATGTCATCCAAATCCCTCGAACACCACCACCGCTCGTCGCTTCCTTTAGTATTGTTGCTATCTCACAGAACACAAGTAACAAAGGATTTCAAACCAAATTCACATGCGCTGTTTGTTCAAAATATGGCCATTACACACACCACTATCCAGCGTTACATCAATTTCGACAGACACTAACAACTGTACGACAGAGCTTTCAGCAAACACCCACCTCAACTCATGTCACCGACATACATTATGTCACAACCTCAGTCAACGAACACATGATATTTCCTTGCTCTCTATATGAATCACTTGACCATTTCACATGTCAATGTCCTATGATCATTGAATACAGGTGTCGTCAACTATCCCCTATTCAGAATCATACCCCCCCTCCTCCAACATACCCGATAAATACCCTTACCCCATCAATTAATATGGTTCATACATTCCCACCAGAACCTGTAGCACTCCCTTCTCCCCCATGGTTCCTAGATGATTTATATGAGGAGTTACCCCCAAATCCCCCCAATTCTCCAATTCATTTCCCCATGAACATTCTACACCCGACTACCATTTTTAACCCACAATATCTGGATATTTGGTTTATGTTGAGCGAACCATCACAATCCCCCTCCATCAATTCCCCTACATCTTTATTAGAAGGAGATAATTCCACAGTGACAGCCACCAGGATCGATCCAAAGGCAAAATCCCCTGAGTCGGCCACTCGACAGCTGGTGAGATGTCCCACCATCTTGGTGTGCAACATCAAGCCCCAGGCGAAATGATCACCCCCTAATGCCCGCTACATGATCCTCAGCTTGCCACCATTGATACACTGAGTCATGAGTGACCCATACACTCTCACAACTATCGCTACCATGCAACGATGTACCAGGGCATCCATCGCCCCAATCCTCACCACTGACCCAGACATAAAATCCTCTCCCGAACAATATGTCTGGGAAAGGGTAGCCAACTACGCCTCTCCAACTACCACTGACTCAGACAGCAGCAGGGTTCCTCGAAAAGGGAGCCCAGTCAAAAAATAAACATCCTCCTCAGTAGAGAATTCCAAGTGCTCCACACGCACAATAAAACATTGCAACTCCAGACTCCACATCAAGACCAGGAATTGCAGTAGATACTCATGTGCCCTCAATAGTGGGCACTCAAAAAACTTCAGCAGACCACAGGCCACCAAAGCACCACGAACCACTGGCTCCTCATCCCTCACAACCTCCCTCAGTTAGGCCTAGTCCCTCTCCCTCCAATGGATCGACATCATCCCAAATGATCACCTGCATCCACATATACAGTACTCTATCATCCATCACAAAAACACCAAAATCTCCCTAAAACAAAAAAAAGGGGGGGGAGATAAGTTTTCTCACCCTCATCTTTTCCTCAAAGGTGCAGCTGTTTTCCCCACAGGTGCGCACCCATGCGCACCTGTTTACCCCACAGGCACGCATGTATGCGCGCCTGTTAATCCCACATGCACACATTCGATGCGCGCCTGTTCAATACACAGTTGCGCACTCATGTACAATTGTCAACAACACAGCCGCACACATATGCACGACTGTGTTTTGGATAGGCGTGCATCACATGCATTCCTATTTTCCAAAATAATGCACCCCCCCCTGCGCGGCTATGCCCATTATAGATGCTCATTCATGCAAAATTCACCATCGATCGCCCGCGGATTTTGGGGGCCACAACTCTAAAAATCCACTGTATGGCCATCCATACGGTCCTACCCAAACATTGACACCTAACTACTGTATAGGAGGATGAGACCACTAACCTAACTCTCGCACCTCCCGTATCGACTTCCTCGCACTCCTGGAATCTCTGAATCTTCTCGACAATCTCCTCTCTAACCACTATAGCAACAAGTACAAATGAGGTGGCAATGTGGGCCCCACAACTATATATAGGCCCTTTTTGCCAAACTTCCAGACTCAATTCTGGGAGCTCCGAGGGTTCATTTTTCAATCCGTCTTCAGCCACAGGATCAACACCCTGTCATCTACATCAAGACAGTTCCCGGGCCATTTTTAATCCTTATCCCCCGGGGAGCCATTTTTCCATACCCCGTTCAGGTACGCATGCTCATGTTCAAAATTATCAAATAAACGATTATATGTTTGATTATCTTTAGATATTGTTCATGTCGGGTATTTGGTTGTCATGTGTGCAGGTACTTGGTCATCACACACGAGCGTGACCCCTTTAGGTATATAATTGACACTGACATGTAATCATTCCCTTTGAATCTCAATTGCATCTCCAATTACACCCTCTGAAATTTTCCTTTAGGGTCCCTATATCCAGTTCTGCAGTACTGTCACCTCCACTACATTTTGGGTACTATCACCCGGTAGCACTCTCCCCCACATGAATTGTCCCATTCACAGCCCCCCTTGGCACTTTGACCCTCATGCTGTTTCAACCTTTAGGGATGGGAGTCTCGATAGTCTTACATAATGTCGTGAATCAACCACATACTCCTTCTCCTCATTTTGCTAGCCTACCCAATGGACTCCCATCGCACTTCCTCATGATTTTATTTTTACTGCACTCTCGCAACATCATTTACCATCCATTTTATCCACCGTTGGTTTTCCCATCTTAATATTTCCCTCCATACATTTCCATACTATAGAAACCCACCTATGGGGCCCCAACCCTCCACTTGTTTCTCAACCAACTTGCGCCATCCTCAGGCCAAGCCATCTTACACTGGGGCACCTATTTCTATATCTGCATTATTATCCCCACTAATTTTTTAATTCTTTTTATAATTAAGCCTTTGTTTCCAGCATCTTACATAGCTTTTTGTCATCACCTTTGGCAACCTTCTTCCTTTTTGGAAAACACAACCCATGTCACCCTTGGTTGGGGCATTCCTTATCACCTACTCTTGTTGACATCATCCATAAACTTCGAGTATCCCACAAGCCACCTACCTCTTCTCTCTGAGTTTGTTTGTTTTGTATCGCCTCTGGCACAACTTATCCCATGTCTCGTTGTCCCCCTGACACTCAACCTAGTTGAATGGTTGCGGCCACTTATACTTCACATATATTCCCAACCAAGGGAAGTCTTGAGTCTCCATGCATATTGACTTCGTCCATGTACCTCCTCAGTTCTTGACCTCACCTAGTGGATTTCATGAAGCCCTTTGATTCTTGGAGTCACTTCTCCCTTTTTGTCGACATCAACACAGTTTCCAGAAGGGTGACAATATCTTGACTCTCATTACTTTTACAATGAGGAGTCTCAGATGGCACAGGGAAAACCATCATTGCTCTCTGCTGTCATTGACCCCCATAACATTCGACTTCAACACTTTCTCATGTTACGGTGGGTCTTACTTTGCAACTATTGCAGTTGTCTTTTATATTTTCTGAAGACCTCTGAACGTTGTTGGGCTATCAATACCCACATAATATGTGATACTTCTTACAGGTGTCATTGCCTACTGTTCAAAGTATTGTTCCTCATCAATATTGTCCTCTTCCTTTATCAAAATTGCCCCCAAGGGCACTGTAATTGTCTACATCAACACATAATTTCAGTTACTATACAATACCCTTTTTTGAGTTACATGACATGGGCATGGGGCATGCCTGCCTCGTTTGTACACAATTTATTTTCCACACCTTGCGAAAGGTTGGGTCCTACAGGTTCCCTTCTCCCTCCAATGGTTCACTCTTGATAATATCACTATCGCTCTTTCTTACAACGTTACTCTTAGTAGAAGAAACATTGATGAATTTCGGCTATCCATATGCTCCTAACCTCATCCATCAGGAGGCATCTGTTATCACTTAAATTTCATCTGCAAATGGTTACAGGAATCCAACATCTTCAAACAGCTATGAGTTCACCCATGGACCAAAATTACCAAAAAAACATTTCCAAAAGGTCCAAAACTATACAACCAGTTATAAAATCAGGATGAGCTATGACTATACAGGGCACGCGCGCACATGCGCCATCAAGAAACGTAGGAAAAGTGCACATGCGCACGATGCGCGACTGTGGACGCTAAAAGCCACACACACCTAAGAACGATGCATTTATGATGTTGTTCGGCCTCCCACCCACTTCTAGTTCAACTTCTAAGTAGATTTGACATCCAAATCTCGGCTGGATCCATATGGATGGTTGGTCAAAGACCTAAAGGTTCCCTAAACAACCCCTTTTAACACTAAAAGATGGTTTCACAATACCTCAAAGTGGTGCTATAAAACAAGGCCATGGGTGCACTACATTTTCAAGGAATTCATTTGCAAGGTTATCCTGCTGGTATTCTCTTGGGGAAACCTCTTTTCTCATCAAGAGCATACTAGCACCATTCCATTTGGGCAATCCACATCACCTTTTGAGTGGGTTATCTTGGGATTATTTCACCATTTCTTTCAAGTTTCCAAGTTGTAAGAAGAGCTCAATATTGGGGGTCCAAGAGCCCTCCCTTGGAGGAAGAAGGGACCCAAAGTACCCTTTCTCTTTGGTGTTTTCTTTTCACTAATACAATCATTTCCATTGGTGACATGAGACTTTTTTGTTTCTTGTTCTTATGTCCTTATGCACAATAGTTTAATTGCTTTTTTCTTTCCTAGTTTAATTCTTAGCTTAGTCTTTTATGTTTATTCTTCTAACCCTTTCCTTTACTGCTGTCTTTCTTAGCTAACCCAACTAAGCTCGTAAGCACCTTTGTTTTTCTCATTTAGGTGACAAAAGAGGCGCAACAATTGCGAAGCTCTATTTTATCAACGAAGTGAATAGTGATTTCATATCGAGGGAATGACGGTGCTAAGAGCTATATTAAGTGTTATAATCACAGATCTATGTCCCAGCTAAGGTTGCAGACACTTGAGTCTTGTAACCACCCCCTCCTCTACCTCAGGTGAGACTTCATCTGCTTCATAGGTGTTTCCAAAAGGGTCGGTAGTTAGGGCTTTGTTGGTGCGCTATTGTAGCATTAAACCCTGGGTCTACCCCTGTGCCAACAAATGGTTCCATTGCCAGGACTTGAAACTGTGATTGCTAGGAACTGAGGAAGAAGAAGCTTTGTGCAATGATTCAACCTAGGATTGTGAAAGATTTGTGTGTAGATTTGTGCCCTAGTGCATAGTATTCTACTTGAATTATAAAGATCTGTGTTAAAAGAAAGAAGCCCGATATGAAGAAAAGAGGTCGGATCTGAAGGAAAGAAGCAATATCTGAAATCTTTGTGCTCTGAGAAAGGTAAAAGTGAGAATTTATGATTAAAAGAGGTAAAATCCGCAAGCTCTGTGCTCTGGTAAAGGTAAAGATAGTAATTGTTTTTAGATCTGAACACTTTGTGCTCTGTAGAAGTAAGATAAGTGGAAATGTTTTTTTCTAGAGTATGGATCTAGGTATGTTTAATAGAATTTGTCCTAGTTTGAAAACTAGGGTATTGATAGACGGAAGAAGATTTGATATTAATAGATCTGACAAGAATAGTGAAAGATATGTTATACCTGTGCATAGAAAGAATGTTTGTACTAACGAATGGATGCAGGATCCCATATATAATTTATTGCAGGTTAGCTCCTATGATCCTAGTGCGCAGTACAAAAGAAGCTGGGGATCATTTAAAATAAAGAGAGGATTAACCCTTTGTTACAGTTGTAGAAAACCAGGACATCTTGCTAAAGAATTCCCTGGGATAAGACCTAGTTGTCTTTATTGCAAAGCTATGGACCATGAAGTATTGGATTTCCCCAAAATGATTGCTATGCTTGAAGGAATGAATTTGAATCAAGAAAACCCTAAGGCAACTCCAGAGGCTATAGCAGAAACCCAGGAAGAGTCAGAGAAAATATTGCTACAAATGAGAGAAACCTTTAAATGACCATCGACATGTCATATTATTAGAGATCTTTAAAGGAAAATAATGCATCGAAGGAAGAATAGGAGACTTTGACATTGAGTGTGTTCTAGATGAAGAAACACAAGTGAATAACATGACAGAGAGAACTTGGGAAGCTATAGGGAGGCCTACTATGATTCCTTCATTAGGAGGACTAGAGTTATTCAGAGGAAAACTAGTAAACCTATGTGGAAGGCTCACTCAGATACCTATGACCTTCAATTGAACTTCGATAGAGGAAGATGATGAGATTATTAAATTTTTTGAAGACTGCGCCCCATTTACCATTTTAATAGGAAAACCTTGGATTGACAGAGATCAAGCCAGACGAAAGAAAGAAGAAGAAGTCTTGGAGCAGAAGAAACAAGAGTTAAAATATTTCATGACCAGGAGGATCTCACACTTGATCGAAGAACATGAGAATAGATCGAAGCTATTTAACACTAGAAACCCAGATGTCGAAGCTGCAAGAACATTAGAAGATTCACAGGAGACTGAAGTACCTATCTTGGATAAAGAAGAGGTGTTACCCATGAGTCCTAAGAGAGAATATTAACAACACAAAGTAAATAAAACCACAGAAGATAAGAATCAGAATGGAAAATGAACTACTGAGATGAAGCTCACTAGAAAGAAGGCTAGCAAGAAAAGTTAGAAGAGAGCTAAGTTGCAGAAGGTTCTAGAAGGAACTTCGCAGACAAAAAGTTTGCAGAATTCGAGCTTCGTCAGGATATTAGAACAATGACACATGGCACTTCGCCATGGCGAATCAATATAACCGTTGGGGACAATATATCCGTTCGACTCCCACTTCGAATGGGTCAAAAAAAAATTACAGCTCGACACCAGACCGTTGGACCGCACCATAACAGATAGAACAAGAGTTAACGAGGCTTCATACCCATTACAAGTGAACTGTTATTACGTTGCATACTTATCCCTTTGCACCATGCACATATAACACTTTTTCTAACTGAGAATTTGAAGTCCGCAGACTAAGTGAATTTTACAAAGTGATCATTGCGCCATTGTTGTTTGTTCTAGTGTCGTATCTAAGTTCGCCGTGACCCTGATAATTTTAATACCGAGCGCGTATGTCTGATGAGCTCACCGCAGTTGAAGAATCAGTAATGAAAGTTCTCCTTGAATTAATGACTGAAAGATTCATGTTGTAGAGAGGAGTGTCTACAGGGGTACAAGAATCTTCGATGAGAGGACTACCGACCTCTCCATCCACTGCTCGAGCTGGTCCATCCCAACCATTAGATGAAAATAGAACTAAGCATAGGGATGATCTCGCAAATGCTAAGTTAATCCAGACTATATTACCCACCTATCTAGCCCCTCTAAGTGACGTGATAAATAGTGATAGTGTCCCCAGAGAATTTGAGTATGCCTTGGTCACTGTGTACCTCCCAAAAGGGATACGCACAGTGCACGCAGACCAAGATAAGATCGCAACGTTGAAGTTTAAAGACTTCAACCTTGGTGATAGGAAGGTGTACAACATGCTCACCCCACACAAGTATCTAACCAGGACCAAGGGAAAGAACTTGAATATTTTTCCCCAGTCATGGACCATGAACTTCGCACAATCCACACTGCTCAATATCATGAATATTTCTCACTTCGGAAGGCACCAAGAAGTGAATGCATGCGTCAAACTGCTATTGTCCTGCTACCATGGAATATATTTGTGGTTGAACCACCTTATCACAGTATATCTAACATTTATCAATCAGATCATAGGGCTAAGGATGCAAGGCCCTGACCCATAGGATTTCTATCCCAGGAAAACCATGGATCGCGCTCTTGCGCAGAATATTAAAGACACCTATAGAGATTTCGAGAAAGGAATGCAAGGCTACAAGGTAGCCTCTATCCAGAGTGGCATAATGTGCCTAGATTGTAAATTGATTGTAGAAAAGTTAGTTCACAAAAACCAACCCACCTAAGTGACTGGATTTGTAGTTGACCTCGCAGGAAAGTGCGCGGAGGGCCTACAAATGAATTGGGTGAAGTACCTCATAAACCAGTTGGAACTGGACTGTAGGGAAGCGTAGGGCCAAGGATATGAGTTCCACTTCAGTTGGATTATCATCTTGATCTCTTTTATCGCATGGGAGATGTCGGAAGGTGTGACCTTCCTAGACATCGAGCCCTTTGAACCTTTGGCAGTGAAGTTTAGTACACTATGGTACTCCAGTGACATGAACAAGAAATGGCAATCAAATGATGTGTTCCACACTTATTACAACCAAATGAAGACAACCATACCGTCTTAGCCTCTTATAACCCTGAACACTCTCCACAGGTTCAGGCCCTTGATGAAATTCAGTGTGGACTGCCATTTCATCTATATCACAGCGCATGCTGATGAGCATAAATAACAACTGTAGTCATACTACAAGATGACAGAGGAAGACTTAGAAAATATTACTAAGGAATGGTCGATGGACCTCCTCATCCTAGTAGACCCCATGGAGCTATCTGATATTGAAAATCCAGAAGCAGCGCACGATACACATGGACCGAGAAAGACCAAGAAAAATTCAGAGGCTCAAGATGTAAGCAGTACCTCGATGAAGACTGCTTTTATCTCACCTGATCAAGGAGGTGATGGTGGAGAGATAGATGGCACAGAAGTTGAACCAAATAAAGGTGAGGTTACACCATCTAGAGACGAGGAGGAAACCTCTAAGAAAAGGAAAGTTTCCCCTCCAAAACATTCTTCAAGGAAGAAATCAAAAGTAACCAGGACCAAATTTGAGACCACTCTCACCTTAGACGACTTTGACTTCATCGTCGCAACACTGAACGATGCTTTTTTGGAGATAGCAGAGAAGCAATAAGCTAAGAAGGAGGATGTGTTAAATAATATCAAGGTTGAACTTCAAGGAGTGCAACAAGCACTATAGTTTAGCCGTGCAGTTTCCACTGCACCTCTGCCATCGGAAACACCAGAACTGGGATATGAGCCAACTCAACTCCACCGGATCACTGATACAGTCGAAAATCACCTTCGATGAGCACAGGAGGAGACAATGCAAGCCACCCAAGATTTAGCACAAGTATAAGGAGTCCTTGAAGAGAAATGCAGTACTACAGAATGAGAGAATCTTTCTCTCCAAGTAAAGTCTAATGAAGAAAAAGCTCAGTTGCATAAAGAAAAGGAATAGTTTCTCGCAGAGCAACTCGAAGTTAAGGAAATGGTCAAAATAGCACTTCGCTCTGTGACAATTGTTGAAGTAAAGGCTGAAGAGAGAGTTCCAAGAAAGGTGGCGCAACTTGAAGAAGTGATCCAACAACTCCAGCAGCGCATCACAGATCTAGAATTATGAACTGTACCCGATACCCTGCAGGACGTAAGGGACCAGCGAGAAGAAACTTCCCACATCATAGTTGATAGATTAAAAGATATTGCATTGGAATGCAAGTAGTTGAGTAACCACAATGCCCAAACATAAGAAAGCCTCACTGAGAACCTGGATTTATAGACACTGGAGTCGCAGCTCCAGGAAGAGAAGCAACACACAGATACACTACAGGCACAGCTAAAGGCCCTATCAGCTATAGAAAGAATGAAGAGGTCTAATTAACAATGAACAACCCAATAAAAGAACCATATGCTTCAAATAAAAGTGATGGAAGTCACTCAACGGATTCAACCTGTGCAAGATAAGGAATGTCGATTGTTTACAAAGGTAGAGAGTCGAGGAGCAGAGTTAGAACAGGTTGTAACCGCAACAGAACAATGCCTAGAAGGGCCAGTGAATGACACAGTAATCCAGGAGTTCACCGAACAAGAGGCCACAACAAAGCAACAAGTCAAAGTAGCTCGGGTCAAGCTCGAGGCCTTCAAAGAAGAACTGATTAGACCAGAGTGACTCGGGATGAGTCATAGGTGAGTGTTGGGGGCATGTTGGCCCTTGACCAAGTTTTGGGAGTTTCTTGGTCATGTTGACCTATTTTGGGACTTCGAAATCCTGTTGAAGGAGGAGCGCGAGATGAAGCGGAGATCACAGGATCTCGACCCACTTTTGGGTTTTTGGGATAATGTGACGAGATTGGCATGTCAGACCATGGGTTTTACCCATGTTTAGGCATATTTTGTAAAGTATAAATAGATGTCTAGGTGAGGTAGGAAGAGCTCAGTGTGCTAAGTGATAAATGAATGGATAAGTGCTAGTATGGATTGTAAGGGCTTTGTGCATTTTGTGTAAGACTTGCAGAGCTGAGTGAAAGTCCTTGTGTGATACTGTAGAGGGCTTTATGTTGTAACACAACGAAGAAGGATCTAGCGAGCTGCGCAGATCTTTTGTCCTGTGCGGATTAAGGGTTTTTAAGGCTTTGTGCTTGTAACCGATTGACTGAAGACAATAAAGAAGAAGAGTTGGTGGATGTAGCCCCAGGGTGGGAGTGAACCACGTAAACACTGTGTTATGTGCTTTGTGCTTTGTCTTGATGTATTCACATGTTATTTGCTAAGTGATTTGATATGTTTAGATAGAGATAATTCTGCTTTGTGCTTATGATATGTGAGAATATTAGATCTGATCAAGATAGTCATGCTTAGTGCTTGATATGCTCATTTTGATCCATTTATATGCTAAGTGCTTAAATACTGTAGATTAGTGTGAATGCTGCGAAGCTCTGTTTTATCAACGAAGTGAATATTGATTGCATATCGAGGGATTGACGGTGCTAAGAGATGTATTAAGTGTTATAATCACAGATCTGTGTCCCATCTAAGGTTACAGACATCTGAGTCTTGCAACCACCCCTGCCTCTACCTTGGGTGACACTTCATCTGCTTCGAAGGTGTTGCTGAAAGGGCAGGTAGTTAGGGATTTGTTGGTGTGTTGTTGTAGCGTTGAACCCTAGTGTTATCCACAATTTTGGTCATCATGATGATATTATGATAATTGAAAATCAAGCTCTTCACTAAGAACACTTTCCTGAGAAAAGTTACATTTGTCTGCTTCCAGAAATCATACTTTTAAGGGAGGTTCGCAGGATATCTATATATTTGCCTGTGAGAATGCCTGATTCTCGCAGGCTGCATTAAGATGGAGTGCGAGGGGTTCACACTGTACCTAACTCTCAGGGTGCGAACATCTTCCAAAAGAAGGAAAAAGACAAAATATCGAACCATCTAGAAGGTAATCTTCTAGAAAGATGAGTTGGCTTGCGAATGGTTATCTAAGTACTGGTTTTCCTGATATCTTGGGATCATTCCTATCCTAGTAACTAATCTATTCTCTCCTATAAATTGAAGAGAATGCTCATGGAAGGGGTTAATGAGAAGCAAACTAGCAAGAGATTGATTGGAGAATTAGTGGAAGATTGTATGAAGGACTGATGCTACAACAGCTAAAGACACCAGCAAGGTCATCAAAAGTGGTTGATTTTCTTCATGCATGAGCTAGTGTGTGTGTCAGAGCTAGGAGCCATCGAAAGGAGATCTAAAACATCAAGGCTCAGGTTGTAAGTTTCACTTTCAATTAATTCAATACAGTAATATGTCCCTTTCCCATAAAGATGATGTCACTTTATTACATAACTCCTTGATCATATGTATAGATTAGCTATTGAATATATTGATTGGCCTTCACTTCGATTGGTTTGTACTGTTGTGATCTGAACGGCACAAGAGCATTGGAGTGGAGCTAGGAACAACAGAGACCTAAGGAAGCATTCATAAGGTATGTCCATGATCCTTGTCTCTTAGTTCATTCAATAGTCTAGATCTAGGGAAAGTGTGTTATTCTGTCCTGTTTTTTTCTAGATCCAGGTGGATATAGGGAGATCGGTTTGTGTCTGCACTTACGGATTAATCCTGAAACAAAATTGGCGACTCCGCTGGGGAACTATCCCTTTGTCTTTATGGTTTTTGAGTTTTTCTGTGGCCATTTTCTCTATTTGTCAGTCTCTGAGTCTTCAGGATATCCTGATAGACTTACTCGGTTCAGAAGCCTGTTTGAATTTTGCTTTCATTTTCAAAAATTTTGTAATCTTCAGGAGTTCTCGCACTGTGTTTATTGACAGCTTGCGAGAACTATCCAGGTTCGCACCCTGCATATAGGGTCCAGTGCGAACACCTCACACCTTGCTATAAGGTGGCCTGCGAGAATCCTATCTTCTCGCACTGTGTAACATTGCTTGCCTGGGAGAAAGATTTTTGAAAAATTTGAATCTGAGTTTTGATTTGTTCAACTGCTCAGATCTGTTGAATTACATCTTTTTGGCTTATTGGATCATTGATTTACATATCTCTTGCTTTAGTTTGCTTGCTTGAACAGATTTAGGGTTTCAAGGTTTTTCTTGCCCTTGGTAGCTTGAATTTCGTTTCTTGGCTCTTATTGGCATTTTCGTTCTCTCTGAATTCTGGATTTGAGTGTGTCTGTTTGTCTGAGAACCAATGATTGGTAGAGAGTTAAGTGTTTGGTGTTTCTCATTTGCTAGTTCGTTAGAAAGAACATTTTCATTTGCATTGAGAAGACTCATTGGTTTGCTTTTTGTTTTTACTTTCATTGAAAGAGTTGATTGGGTTGTTATTGTTTGATTCTTTAGGATTTGATTTTCTTTTCTTGTTATTGAGAGTTCTTCTTGGAAAGTGAACAACAAGTTTTCTTTCAAGATTTTGTTTTTGTCTTTTTGAAAACATTGAAAAATCAAATTTTAGAGTTTATTGAAGTATTTGAAAAAAACATATAGAGATTGTTCATTGATAAATGATTGTTTGCATTGACATCTGAAAGGAAATTGTGCATTGCATTGTAGTATTTGAGTTGATTTGGAAAATTTTCTCTCTCTCCCATAACTAGGATTCATGGAATGAAAAGACTCATATTTCATTATCATCCTTGCATTATTTGGGTCAGAGTCATACAACATGAGTTTCACTTTCGTTACCTTTGAGTAAACAACAACTTTTTAAAAAACATTGCGTAATATTAAAATTTATCTAGTAACTCTTTTCTAGGGCTCTTTTACACCAACATTTAGCTAGGTTAGTGCTTTGGAGTAGGAAGAGAGATACACTCTCCAAAAGCTCAAAAACACACAATAACATCTTGAGTTAGGGAGTGTTAAATTCCATTTCCAACATATTGTCCTGGGACGCCCTTCTCACACAAGGGTCAAGCACTAGGTCGCATTGGTGTTGGCAGAGTTACTAACCCTGCTTTGTTGACATCGGTGTAGAGATTGCATGTATTGCGGGGATCACTCCAAGGTATACCCACAATTATGAGTGGAAGCATTTGAGTTGATTTCGGGCTAGATACCCTGCCCTTGCGTGTGGATCAGACTGACGACTGTTCCCCTAGGCTGTACTGTTGTTTGTGGTGACCTTAGTGGCCTATCTCTCTAGGTTCTTACCCAAGGTGACTATGGAGGGGAAAGTCTTCACAGTACCTGGAATTGACGTTGATCAAACTCACTCGAGCTCCTTGGAGGGTATACCCACGATTATGTGTGGGAGCTTGCACCAGGGCATAATTCTGTTAAGAAGGTCTTCAACGTACCTTTTCCACCTT
>SNQJ01S0011504.1:198472-223320 GCA_010110895.2 Picea sitchensis
AATGGTGGGGGAAAATTTGGGAAAGGGATATGTTTCATCTTTGAATTGATTGGCAGTAAGTGTCTCTCTTGAACATGACACCCCCCTATTCATCATTTGAAGCCGATTTGGGAAATCCATTTGTCTCTCATTCGATTTGATAACAAGGTCTTTCCATGTGTCGTCTTTGAGTCAATGCTGCCAAATCACTGGTGGTGTCATTCATATGTTCAAGAGTAGTCCGTCTGAAACCTATATTGAGTTGGCCATCTGCAGTTACCCATTCACTCTGTGTCGGCCTTCCCTTTGTCCAAAGTCCAATTGCCACATGCTCTGTTTCACTTTCAAATTCAATTACTCATTTCGTGTCATTGATGAGGGATACATCAAGGCCCTTTTGTGATGAGTTTTGTTCCGTCGACTTCAGCACATTATCCAGAATCAAGACTTAGAAATCATTCAGTACCTTGGAGCTTGCATGCCTCAATGGCAAGTTTCCTCGCTTTCGACAGTGGGTTTACATCATTGACCACTGATCGAAAGATTCCATCGGGTGTTCGACATCAACTCATTTATTCACAGTCGATGGATTGTACTTTAGTACCTTGGGAGTCATTGACATCAATGGTGATTTCCCTCGCACTTGTTAACGGTTACATCAATGGCTGGTAATCAAGCGGTTTCTACCATGTTCGACTTCAACACCTGTAATCACATGGTTAGATTCATACTTTGGGAGATGAGATTGAAGACCCTGGATATTGTCTTAAGTGATCCAGGTTGCGATGGAGTATGTATAATTTGTGACACATAGATCCACTGTGTATGTTTCGTGGCTATGTCGTCTTGATTGAAAATTTGTCGCATAGATCCACAGTGTATTCGGGTGGCTATGCTATATTGTGACGGCATGGATCCACAGTGTATTCAGGTGGCTATGCTATATTGCGATGACATGGATCCATAATGTATGATTGGTGGCCATGACCTTTGTTTATGATGTCATCAGTCTATGACCTGAGTATGGGAATGCCTACCTCAGAAGGGATACATATAATATTTTGTCGATGCTTGGATGTTTGCAGGTTTCCGATTAGATGCGCTCTTGGTTCTTGACACACACATGTAGCTTACAAAGTCTATCGACTGTCACTGGTTCCACTCTCAGACTTTGGGGGGCATTCTGTTATCCACAATTTTGTTCATCATGATGATATTATGATAATTGAAAATCAAGCTCTTCACTAAGAACATTTTCCTGAGAAAAGTTACATTTGTCTGCTTCCAGAAAGCATACTTTTAAGGGAGGTTCACAGGCTATCTATATATTTGCCTGCGAGAATGCCTGATTCTCGCAGGATGCATTAAGCTGGAGTGCAAGGGGTTCGCACTGTACCTAACTCTCAAGGTGCGAACATCTTCCAAAAGAAGGAAAAAGATAAAATATCGAACCATCTAGAAGGGAATCTTCTAGAAAGATGAGTTGGATTGCGAATGGTTATCTAAGTACTGGTTTTCCTGATATCTTGGGATCATTCCTATCCTAGTAACTAATCTATTCTCTCCTATAAATTGAAGAGAATGCTCATGGAAGGGGTTAATGAGAAACAAACTAGAAAGAGATTGATTGGAGAATTAGTGGAAGATTGTATGAAGGACTGATGCTACAACAGCTAAAGACACCAGCAAGGTCATCAAAAGTGGTTGATTTTCTTCATGCATGAGAAAGTGTGTGTGTTAGAGCTAGGAGCCATCGAAAGGAGATATACAACATCAAGGCTCAGGTTGTAAGTTTCACTTTCAATTAATTCAATACAGTAATATGTCCCTTTCCCATAAATATGATGTCACTTTATTACATAACTCCTTGATCATATGTATAGATTACCTATTGAATATATTGATTGGCCTTCGCTTCGATTGTTTTGTACTGTTGTGATCTGAACGACACAAGAGCATTGGAGCGGATCTAGGAACAACAGAGACCTAAGGAAGTGTTCATAAGGTATGTCCATGATCCTTGTCTCTTAGTTCATTCAATAGTCTAGATCTAGGGAAAGTGTATTATTCTGTCCTGTTTTGTTCTAGATCCAGGTGGATCTAGGGAGATCGGTTTGTGTCCGTACTTACGGATTAATCTTGAAACACCTAGGTCTTCCCCTGTGCCAACAAGCTACCTGTCCAATTACCACCCCCATATCTTCAACTTCAATTCTTTATCCTAGTAAACACATTCGAAGGGACATATGGAAACATAATCATATGGCAAAGACAATAGGCCAATGATTTTGGTGGCCTTAATGGACATGTGTACCCAGTTCAAAGAACAAATGAAAAAGAGTGCATCTACGAGCAAATTAAGAGACATATGAAGCGCCAACAAAAATCAACAATATTTGTATTTTGTTATTTCATTCAGATTGTATTATATGTTTAGGCAGATATTGTGGGAAGTCCAACAGTTTTCAGTTGAGACAATTTTTGTATAAATAGATAGATTTTAGATCTATTCAAGGCAACTTCTATCCCAATGTTGGCTTCTTCTTGCCGAATGTAAAAGAGAAACTCTTTTTGAATATTAATACAAGTGCAGACATAGATTCTAAGTTTCGTTCAATTTGAGTTGTGTTTCCCCTATGTTTCCATTTCTCTGAATTTGTTTCTATAGTTCTTGAAGAGTGAATGATTACAATTTAGTACTACATCTACTGTGATCATATTATATTAGAAGTTCATTCAATAACAATTTTTCCTATGTTATTATTGTGAGTAAAACAAGACCTATGATCTGTGTGAATTACTACATTTTTATCTCCTTTTCAAGGGAGCATATTCTACTTTTTTTCTACTGCAAAAAAGGTGAGACTTATCTATAATTGATACCTGACTTTGTTTAATAGTTTTGTAAATCGTTTCTACATCATTTTCATTATAATTGTGACCTAGATAATGAGATACAACCTTTGTACTATCTTATCATTAGTTTCATTTAAAGATTATTTATAAGAAAACTAAAGGTAGAAAAAGAACTCATAAAAACATTTCATTTAAACCTTTCATGCTTGAAATTATTCTTTGGGCCTAGAATCAATTTCAGGAATAACATGTACAAAACGATCGAAATACAGAGTGAAAGACTCACTAGAATGGTGGCAGCTTATCTCTGAGAAGAGATGTGATGAATACTCACATTTGCAAGAAAATGATTTTACAATGAGGTTCCAAAGGCCTTTTTATCATAAATAAAATCCAAAACCCTAGCCCCAGAATATGAAAAGCCAACAGTTTTGTGGACTCCATTTTTGGTAGTTTGGTGTATCAACTTTTCGGGCGCGTAACTTTGGCATACAATATCCATTTGGGGCACACAATAGATCGTTGGAAAGGTATTGATGAAGAGATTCATTTTGGGGGCCCAATGACAAACTTTGGATATAATGAAGGTGGTATATCATGAAAAAATGTTTTTTTGTGGCCCTCAAAATGGCCCTAGAAGTTTAGAAATTGAAAAACTACTAAAAATAGTAAGTTTCCAGAAAACTGTTTTGAGCCAGTTGGAATAGGTGGGTGGATACTGATATCTACCAAGATCAATCCTCCCTCTTTAGGAATGAATTGTCTCCATTGCATTGATTTCTCGGGGGAGAGGGGGAAGCGTTTGCTGAATCTAGACCTTGGTAAGTTGATCACCTTGCTGGAGAAGTTGCTCTACTTGGTTTGTGGGAGATTGTTGAGATCCTAATGAGATGAATGTGTGAAAAATGAATATTTTCACTTTGATTCAATATTTTTGACCTACTTCTGCTGGATAGAAGGTGCTTGGATTGAGGTTGCAGTGGTTGTAGTGTCCTTCTTTTCACCTTTTGAAAATATTGTGAAGAAGCTGAATTTTGTAGTGTGGGGTACTACCTTGCGACATTTTTTAGGTGGTACAATAGTCAGAACTACCTTTGGTATCCTGTAGATATGACCCCCGAGAGTAATAATTACATTGTGAGGTCGAGACTTAGAAATAGAATGGTGCTTTCACATATATGGCTGGCCCAAAATAACATCACAAACATCCAATGGGTAAAAATCACATAATAACTCATTCTTGAAGGGCTGGATGCCGTATGACAATCGACACCACTAGCTGACATGGAGATATCATCCCTGGTGAAGCCACCCAATGTTGTATGGTTGTGGGTATAATGTTGTCGACAAGCCCAACTGTTTGACAACCTCTGCTAAGATGAGGTTCTTATAGCTTATGCTCTCAATAATAAAATGCAGTGGGGTCCCCTTCACCCACATATGTGAATGAAAAAAGCACTCCCCCTCTTTAGGATCTGCTGGTTCTTATGGTTAAATTGTTGTGGTCATGATAGTACCAGTGGAGTCTACGTCGATGATCTGTCTTCTCCCATTATTTTCTGAATCAGATTCCTAATAATATTTCGGGTCCTTTTCTTTCATATCGACCACCAATGATTTTTTTGAGCGACATTCATCAATGTTGTGTTAGGGGATTTTATGGAAATACAACTACTTTCCAGTGTCCTTCACATTTTCGTTACCCTTGTTTTCCTGTGGCTTGGAATGATTTTATGAAGGATGGTTGTTAGGGACATATTTACCATACTTTGGTTTTTGCGTATTTGCAGACCCAAACTCCCGCTTGTTTTGGTGGTTAAATTTCTGTTCGATTTTAATAGCATATCGATAAGCATCACCTAGAGATGAGATGTCTAGAAAATCCATTTCAGTTTGGATGTATCTTTGTAGATCCCCATGATATTTTAGAACCGAATTTTCTCTCAGAATCTTTGATACCTAGTGTGGTGCACAAGTTATGGAAGGTATTGGTGAACTCTGACACTGCTTGGCCCCTCTCTTACCACAATGTGGTCCATCTCATGTACTAGTCGTTATAGTTTCCATCAAGGTAATATTGTTCCTTGACCGCATCAACAAAAAATCTCCAAATGGGCTCGACACCATATATTCAAGACTCTTATGTGGAAATTTCCTCCCAGTAAGTTTCCCACTGATTTTTGACATAGGGGAGAGCCTTAAGGAGTGCGAAGGTGATATTTTACCTGTCAGAGAAATTATGAATAGTGAAATAGCCTTCTAGCAGATTTAACCATTTCTCTATTTGTACTTCAAATATGGGAATATAAAAATTAACTTGTGCCTTGAAAGGCGAGGTGCCTCCAAAGTGGACGCTTGATGAAGACATGCATGTTTTTATCGACAGGCATTGAAGGATGTGGGAAAAATTCTCCTTCTTTGTGTACCTCTATCACGTGAGAGCTTGCTCAAGAAACAGATTAATAGAATCTTATTCTCCATAATTTTTCTTTTCTTCCTTCATGTAGGGTTTCTTGGGTTTGCGAGAGTGATTGTACTCAAGAGAGACAAGATCAAGACCCAACTTGCTATACTCGGACCTCATCGGGGACATGCACTGAAAAACGATCAAGATCAACCTCCTTTGATACCATTGATTTGGATTACATTTTTGAAAAGTAAATGAAGGTAGAGATATAACAATGAAATTTACAAAGATATTGCGAGATACGCAAAAATGTTGCAATAAACATAGAGATACATTAATACACAATTTCTATTAATGAGTGAAATGTAAAAAAATGTAGAAATACAGAATGAAAGACTCGCTAGAATGGTGGCATATTATCTCTAAGAAGATATGTGACAGCTACTCACATTCACAAGAATATGATTTTACAATGAGGCTCCAAAGGCATTTTTATCATAAATAAAATCCAAAATCCTAACCCTAGAAGATGAAAATCCAACAGTTTTGTGGACCCTATTTTGGGTAGTTTGGTGTATCAACTTCCCAGGGGTGTAACTTTGGCATATGATCTCCGTTTGGGGCGCATGATAGCTCGTTGAAAAGGTATCGATGAGGTGATTAATTTTGGGGGATAAATGAGAGCCTTTGGTTATAATTGAGGTGAAAGATAGTGAAAAAAATCATTTTTTGGGGCCCTCAAAATGCCCCAAACGTTTATAAACCGAAAAAGTACTAAAAATAGTAAGTTGCCAAAAAACTATTTTGAGCTAGTTGAAATAGGTGGGCGGACACCGATATCTACCTAGAACAATCCTCCCTATTTATTAATGAATGGTATCCATTGCGTTGAGTTCCCTGGGGAGAGGGGGAAGCGTTTGCTGAATTTGGACCTTGGTGAGTTGCTCTCCTTGATGGAGAAGTTGCACTGCTTGGTTTGTGGGCGATTGTCGAGAACTTAATGAGATGAATGTGCACATAAGGAATATTTTCACTTTTCTTCAATATTTTCAAAATGCTTCTGCTAGATAGAAGGTGCTTGGACCAAGGGTGCAGTGGTTGCAGTGTCCTTATGTTCACCTTTTGAAAATATTGTGAAGAAGCTGAATTTTGTGGCATGGGATACTACTGATCTAGTTGGCTATTGGTGGCCACCCACCTATTCCAACTAGCTCCTCTTTCCCATTTTTAGTTCAACACGTTCTTATGTACTTCTTTGTAATTGTGGATTCTACACTTTTGGGGTTGTCTAAATCCCTACACATATTCCAGGTGGATATTGGTGGCCTCTCACCTAATCCAACTGGCATATTTTGTATGTTTGCATGTAATCACATCTTGTTGTACTTCCAGGGCCATTTTGGAGGCCTAAACATTGTTTTTTTGGCTCTCCATAGTCCAACTATAGACATATTTAGAGTTTGATGGTAAAATGTGTATTTCTATGAAATACCTTTCCAACGGGCTATCACATGCCTAAAACAGAGGTCGTATGAAAAAGTTACGACCCTAGGAAGTTGAGGTACCAACTTACCCATAGGGGCCCACATGAATTTTGATGTTTCACCTCCTAGGGTTAGGTTTTTGGATGTCTAGGGTTTTGGAATTCATGAGTAATATCAAAAATGCCTTTAGAGCCTCATTGTAATTCATTGTGCTTAGACGGATGTGCGTAGCAACCACATCTCTTCTCAGAGATAGCTACAACCATTCGAGCAAGTTTTTTAGTTTTGCAGTTTTACAGTTTCAACCTACTTCATTATTCAATATAAGATATTTTTCATTGGATATATGTGTTATTATTCATCTTTCCATGTTTATTTTATTCATTTTGTTAATCAGTTCATTCCACTCCTAAATCTGGATCAATGGTATCATAGCGATTTGCTCTTCATTTACTTTTCTTCATGCATGTCCCCAACAAGATCCGGGTACAAGAAGTTGGGACTCGAACCAATGAAGCCATTGCAATATCGGCCGTGACGAGCTCGAAAAAAAACCACGGGGGATGAAAATAAATATGATGAAGGAGGAGATCCTAATAAAATGTTGCTCGAGGAAGCCCTCAGGTGAAAAAGGAACGAAATGATGGACAAATTCGTGCAGATCCTTCGACGACTGCCCATAGGAGAAGCATATCCATCAAGCGACCATGCAAATCCCTTCAAGGTGTAGGTAAATTTTGATATTCCATTATTTGAAGGACTGATAGATGCAGATGTTGTAGATAAATGGTTGTATTTTTCAGTTCAAAATTTTTTCGACAGTGAAAAGATCACTTTTTCACTCCTTAAGGCCATTCCCCACGTTAAAGACATGTGGGACACTTACTCTGAGTAAAGGGACATAGAGGAATTTGCAATGTTTGTGGTGGCCTCTACATGGGATTCCTTTCGGGATGCCATTAAAGAACAATACTACCCTGTTGGAAGCTATGAGGACCAATGCACCAGATGGATCACCCTACGTCAAGAAAGGGACCAAACAATACCATATTGCACCAATATTTTCCATACCTTGTGCACCAAATTGGGTATCAAAGACTCAAAGCATCATCTAGTGCTCAAATACCAAGGTTGTTTGCATAGATACATTCGAACATAAATGAAGTTTTTGGACATCACCTCATTGGGCATGGCTTATAGATACACTGTCAAGATCGAGAAGAAATTTAAGAAGAAAAGGAAAGAGTTTGGATCTGCAAACCCCTCATAGCTGAAGCAGGGAAAAGGTGGACCAAACCCACTCAAAAATGGACCAAGTTGAGATGGCCACCCTCAAGACAACTAGTCCAAGCCATAACACAAGAATGGAAATGAGAATATGAAGAAGGACACAAGAAATTGGTGTGAGTACCATAAAATCCCTTGGCACAACACTAAAGAATGTCGCTCCAAGCAGTCACTCATGGCTGAACTGAAGGCTTACAAGTCAGAGGTCGATTCTGATTCTAAATCAAATCATGAAGGAGGGAAGCAAATTATCAATGTTGTGTTGAAAAGTCAACAAGAAACATGTGTCTAATTTAATTTTCCCTTAAATAAATTGGACAATAAATATTAATCTATTATCTCATTTATAACTGAGTGATTTGAAGTTGTGACAGAATTATAAGTGTAGTTAAGTGATTTAAGCCCAGTTGTACTAGTTGTAACTAAAATTGCACTAGTGAGAGTTCAGTGAATTAATTATTAATTCATTCACAATCAATGATCTCACATGCAATTGAAGATTCACCACGGTTAACTACATGCATGTTAGATCCAATGAAGACTCAATTGAGATAATAGGTGAAAGAGACAGTTTGGCTATCAATTGTGATTTGAGTGAAGTGCACTCATGCAATCACACATGCAGTGGATATGCTTATGATCATGTGCAAACTAGGTAATTTGAATTCATTGTGAGAATTCTAATTGCAGGGATTGTGTAGAGGAGGCAGGTTGTTTGGACACAGAAATTGGCACATTTATTTGATGAGTTTTGTATGAAAGTGTGAGACGATTGTATTGTACTGAGATCTCTTGGATTAGAGTTTTGTATGATATTGTTTCATGATCCATGATATACATAATATATGATAGTGGGGCTTTTAGCTTTACGATTTCCCGAAAAAACTTCTGTGTTATGTGTTCTTGATATTTCACTTTGTGATCGTGGTTTAAATTTCCGCAAGAATATTAGTAGAAGAGATTATGTATTTAATAGTGGCATATAATTGTTAGATCAGGTGAATCGAAGGAAATACATTAATTGTATTGAAATTTCTACATGGTATCAGAGCTCACCGAGCCACGGAAGTGAGGTATGAAAATAATAGTATTTTCGCAGGTCCCGTCTCTAGCAAGGTGCGAACCTTAGTACTGAAAACTACGCACATTTCTAGGAGAAGAAATTATTGCACCCTACTCAAAGGAGAAGTGTGAAATTCATCAAGATTCTCACAGGCTTCTTGAAGGAGAGGTGCAAAATTCCCTCACCCCACTGTGCATTACAATGCGAACTTCCTTGTGGTTTTCGCAGGTTGTACACTGGTAGGGTGCGAACTTCCTCAAAAAAATTCATCGGCTAGACATTGGTAGGGTGTGAAATTCCCTTAGGCTTCTCTCAGGTGGGGTGCGACCCTCCCAGGGCAAGAGGAATTGCAGCAGTTGAGTTTGTGGTTGGATAACATTCGAATTTGCAGGGTTTTCTTGGTGCAACAGTTGATTCAATATCGAAATGACTTTCAATGGCTTGAGGTTGGAGTATGCACTCGAGGGAAGCTCTAACTACATTTCTTGGAAGGACAGGATGGAAGTAGTACTCGAAGACAATGTCTTGAAGGATTACATTGACCAATATGTTCCTAGGCCGGATGCGACAGACATTGCAAATCTTGATGCATGGAAAAAGAAAGTGGCAAAGGTGAGGAGGATTCTGTTGGAGGGAGTATGAGACCACATTGTCTCAAGTCTCCATGGGAAAACCACACAACATGCAATGTGGAAGGTTTTGACGGATCTGTTCCAAAACAACAACGACCATAGGAAATTGGCGCTCAAAGATAAAATTAGGAAGATCAAGATGGAGAAGGGTGACTCCATTCCAAAATATCTCACGAAGTTTGTCCAATGTTAGGATGAGATTGGAAGTGTCGGAATAACAGTCACTGCTGATGATTTGGTGAGCTTGGCGCTCCTAGGACTTCCCAAGAGTTGGCACAGTTATCAAGACTCTGTGAATGGAAGGGAAAAATTGCCAGATTGGGAATGACTATGGTCAGATCTAGTGCAGGAGGAGTTCAGGTGGAACACTACAGATGGATCTTCATCAAAGCGTGATGATGAAGAGGATTGTGCTTTGACTACCAAGGAAAGGAAAGGGAAAGGGAAAAAATTCCATTCAAAATCTGAGTCTAAAGTCAAGAAGCTGGATTTGTCCAAAGTGAAGTGTTTTCACTGTCACGAACATGGGCATCTTGCTACTAACTGTCTGCAGAACAGGAAGAACAAGACGGTTGCTAGATCTACAACTGGTGAGGCTCTTGTCTCACAATTTTAACTTGACTTCTCTTTGATCGCATGCATGTATTCAAGTGCATCGAGATTGGTGTGGTATTTGGATAGTGGCTCTTCCTACCACATGACGGGAGATAAAGAGTCTTTCAGTGACTTGGAGGAGAAAGATCTCATAATGCATATAGAGATGGGCAACGATGGATGATACAGTGTGACTGGTATTGGTACCATTACCTTTCAGAGGGAGTCAGGTAAACCATTTCAATTGAAAAATGTTATGCATGTTCCAAGTCTGAAGAAAAACCTGGTCTCAATCGCAATGTTGGAGGATAGAGGCTATGATGTTGTTTTCAGTGGTGGAAAATCCTACCTATGAAGTAAAGCAATGGGTCAAGTCAAGAAGATAGGGATTCAAGTTAAGAATCTCTACATGCTAGAGGTAGATGGTTGTGGTTCCATGATGGGCAAGGCAGAAAAAATGGTGAGCCAGGATGAGGGTGAATTATGGCACAGGAGATTGGGCCATCTTCATCATGGAGCCTTGGAGATCATGTAGAAAATATCTACTGGAATTCCAAGGGGAACACTTTCTCAGTTAGATCAGTGCAAGGGGTGCACCCCGGGGAAGTATGTAAAGTCCACCTTTCATGAAAAGGATAACCATGCTTCGATGATCCTGGAGAGAATTCACACAGACATGTGTGGACCATTATCAGTTGCTTCAACAAAAAAACATAGGTATTATGTTATTTTTGTTGATAAATTTTCTCGTAAATGCTGGATATTCTTCATGGAGAAGAAGGATCAAACATTCTCAAAGTTCTGTGAGTTTAAAGCATTAGTGGAGAAAGAGTCGGGGAAGCAAATGAAGTCTCTAAGGAGCGATACTGGTGGAGAATAAATCTCTAATGAATTCAAAGACTTCTGCAACAAAGAAGGAAGTCGAAGAGAACTCATAGCACCTCATAACCCACAGCAAAATGGGGTCGCGGAGAGGAAGAAAAAAATGATCATGGGTGCAGCATGAGTGATGTTGCATGATCAGGGCTTACCAATGCATTTATGGGAAGAAGCATGCAATACTTCCGTTTATGTGAAAAACCATTGTCCTCATAGAATACTTGGCATGAGTACACCTGAAGAATATTTCAATGGTAAGAAACCTAATGTTTCTCATTTCAAAATTTTTGGCTCATCTGGTTTTGTGCATGTGACCAAGGATTCCAGGAAGAAGATGAAACCGACTGTTGAAGTTGGGATATTTGTGGGGTACATAAAAACACCCCAAAATTATCGTGTGTATTTTCTGAATAGTGAGACGACTGTTATGCGATGGGATATAAAATTCGATGAGGGGAAAGCCATGCGGTTGTCGCTTGAGAGGGAGCTAGACTTGCATGTAGAAGAGGAACTACTGGTTCCCAAGATGAGTCTCAAGATGTGGATCAGCCACATGAGGAGGTTCATGGAGTGGAGGAAACCACTCAAGCAGAGCCATCCATCAGAAATGGCAGAAATCACACCATAAAAGCTAACAGATTGAGACTAGATGTTGCACAGAATGTAGGAGCCCCTACTTCATAGCGCATATAGAGACAATCTCCTGATCGATTTGATGGATACATGGCTCTCATGAGAAAATTTATTGTGACTGAACCATCTTCCTTTCAGGAAGCAGTGTAGGATCCCACTTGGTTTGATGCTATGGTAGAGGAGTATGACTCCATTGTCAAAAACAATGCATGGGAAATTGTCCCAAGACTGGTCAACAAATCAGTGGTGGAGGGAAAGATTTTAATCATTTTTGTTTATGTTGATGATTTCATACTGATTGGTGATGAGAAAATGATACACTCATGAAAGGATGACCTTGCAAATGAGTTCAATATGAAGGATTCAGGTCTTCTTCATTATTTCCTTGGATTTGAAATATGGCAGCGAGATGGTGAACTTTTTGTGTCTCAAGGCAAGTATGAAAAGGAGATACTGGGTAAGTTTCACATGGAGGGATGCAAACCCATGGATACTCCTATCCCAGGAAACTGGAGGAAAGAGGATGCTACTTCTGGAGTGGTAGTGGATGCTACTGTCTATCGATAGTTAGTGGGTTCGTTAATGTATTTAGTGAACACGAGACCAACCATTTTCTATGCGGTTAACCAGCTAAGTCAAGCGATGGTTAAGCCTACCAAACTCTTTTGGAAGGTGGGTAAGCATGTCCTGAGATATCTGAAGGGAACATCTGAGTATGGATTATGGTACAAATAGACGGATGAGGTGAAGTTGCATGGCTTCATGGATGCAGATTGGGTGGGCAGTCCAATGAACAGAAAGAGCACATCAGGGGGGATCTTTATTATCAGATCTATAATTGTTTCTTGGTATAGTAGGAAATAAATATATGTGGCACTTAGTTCAACGGAAGAGGAATACATGGTAGTGAGTCAAGCTGCATGTGAGGCTATCTGGATGAGAAATATCTTGGTTGGTTTGTTTGGTTCTCATTTATATCCGACAGTGATTTATTGTGATAATCAAAGTTGCATTAAACTCTTGATTAATCATGTGTTTCATGATAGATCTAAGCATATAGATATTTGGTATCATCATCTCAGAGATTGTGTGTAGAGGAAGATCATGTTGCTTCAATACATTCTTACGAAAGATCAAGATGCAAACATTCTTACGAAGGCACTCACCAAGAGAAAATTTGAATATCACAGAGACAGGATTGGGGTGAAGGATAATCCATTTCTTGTTGAGAGGGAGTGTTGAAAAGTCAACAAGAAACATGTGTCTAATTTACTTTTCCCTTAAATAAATTGGACAATAAATATTAATCTATTATCTCATTTATAACTGAGTGATTTGGAGTTGTGACATAGTTATAAGTGTAGTTAAGTGAGTTAAGCCTAGTTGTACTAGTTGTAACTAAACTTGCACTAGTGAGAGTTCAGTGAATTAATTATTAATTAATTCACAATCGGTGATCTCACATGCAACTGAAGATTCACCACTGTTAACTACATGCATGTCAAATCCAGTGAAAACCCAGTTGAGATAACATGTGAAAGGGACAGTTTGGCTATCAGTTGTGCTTTGAGTGAAGTGCACTCATGCAATCACACATGCAGTGGATATGCTTATGAACATGTGAAAACTAGGTAATTCAAATTCATTGTGAGAATTCTAATTGCAGGTATTGTGTAGAGGAGGTAGGTTGTCTGGACACAGAAATTGGCACATGTATTTGTTGAGTTTTGTATGACAGTGTGAGACGATTGTATTGTACTGAGAGATCTTGGATTAAAGTTTTGTATGATATTGTTTCATGATCCATGATATACATAATATATGATAGTGGGGTTTTAGATTTACGCTTTCTCGGAAAAACTTTCGTGTTATGTGTTCTTGATATTTCACTTTGTGATCATGGTTTAAATTTCCGCAAGAATATTAGTAGAAGTGATTCTGTATTTAACAGTGGCATATAATTTTTAGATCAGGAGAATCGCAGGAAATACATTAATTGTATTGAAATTTCTACATGTTGAAACTAGTTCCACTGTCGCTACCACCAAAGTCCAACCAAGAGAACTAGAAGAACCAGAGGAAAGTGAACACCTCTTTAACTCGTAGATGTGGGTAAAGGGGGCTCTCCTTCAATTCATTGTTGATAGAGGTAATCAGAAGAACCTGATTTCAATAGAGGTCATCAAGCAGCTGGACCTGTGAATGAAACCACACCCGCAAAACTACACCATTCGCTAGCTTCGCCAAGGAAGAGATCTATGTGTCAACCAACAATGTCGTCTTCCCTATGACATCAATCCTTTAAAAGATGAGGTATTGTGTGATATTTATACCCTTGAAGTTTGCGATATTATTTTAGGACAACCATATTTGTTGAACTATCATGTTGTGTATGAGTTTATACCCCACAATGTTATTATTACTTTAGGTAGACAATTGTACAAGATACCAAAGGTAGCTTCGCCTACTGTTGTTTCTTTAATCTTTAATAAGCAATGTAGTAAGGTCATTTCACATATCGGGAAGTTTGTCTTCTTTGTGATCCATGCTCAGAGTAAGTAGAATGTCACCGCCACATCCATGGCCTCTACAAAGATCCTCTCTTTGCAGCAGAATCAAGTGCACGGGACCGTGGAAGAATATAGAGACATATTTTCCTCACCTACAGGGGTACCAACACACTGCCAAGTCAAGCATCCAATTGACCTGGCCCCCATTGCACCTCTACCTAATGGACCAGTCTATCAACACTCGTTGATGGAAAATGAAGAAATCAAGCATTGGATCCAAGAGATTCTTCAAAAGGGGCACATCAGAACCAACTCCTCCCCTTGTGGAAGCCCGATTGTACCACTACTACATATTGGAAAAATTGCGATGACTACTTGCGACGAAAGTACTCTTTCGTTGCAAAATTCAAGAGAAAAAGTTCAATTTTTTAATTTTGATCTAAATCCACCCTGTATTCATCGCTCTATCGATGAAAACAAACTATCATAAGTTTTGCGACGATCGTCAATATGGTGGACTACTGTCTCAATTTCGACAAACTTGTGTTTTCATCGCAAGAGCGACACTAACTTTTGACCGTTATAACGTTTTTCGCAAGCGCAATGAATACACCGTTATAACAGTTCCCATTCACCTTCACATGACCTAAATATAACAAATAAATAGGTAAAAATAAATAAATATTTAGGTCACGTTCATCGCAATTGTGATGATGGTGACCTAAATTGACCTACAAATATTTGAAGATTTAAAGATGTTGTGGCAATCTTGCTATAACAACGACAATTCCAAAAGGGTATTTTTGTGCGGAATAATGTCGCAAAATATAGTTAAAGGTGGGGAAAAAGGTAAAGTGGGTGAAAAGGGTGATGGTAGATGTTATTTCCCTTGCCAAAAATTTTGCCTCATATGTCCCGTAAGAATTTTAATATCAACAACTACAAAACATTGTAGGAAATATGGGCACATTTATGGCGGATCGAATGAATATCGTCCCATGGTAATTAGCTATATATTCATTATCTTTTTTTATTATGGTAATTAGCTATATATTCATTATCTTTTTTTATTTTTTCAATTTTATATAAAATTATATATATGTATATATATTGTTTGAATGTTTTTTTATAGTATACACTAGTTTTTCATGATTGTTTCTATTATAAAGTTAGAGTTGCCCTCTAACTTTCTACAAAATATTGCACCAAGTATTAGTAGAAATGATGTTGTACAAGTTGAGGAACATCATGACCAAGAAAATGAGGATCTCATGGAAGAAGATGATGGGAAAAATAAAGTTAATGATCCCATGGAAGAAGATGATGGGACAAATCAAATGATCCAAGATTTGTTTTTGCAACCAGATGAGGATGGGGACAATGTTGGTATTTATGATGAACCTCTATTAGAAAAGGAAAATAAACGACTTTATGAAGGATCAAGAGAAAATCTTCTCTCCGCTACATTGCTTCTAGTGAACTTAAAGGTTATGAATAATTTGTCGAACACTTGTATGACATAGATCCTAAGGTATGTAATATGTTTCATCTCATATTATACATAAATGTTGATTTTTTTCTATTTGTTTTTAGTGTTAATTAATGTGTAAAATAAGAATTCAATTTTTACGATTAATATTCTTACATTAACTAGTTATTTGTTATGTTGTAGATTGTTAGGTGAATTTTTGTTACCATTGTCAAATATTTTACTTCGCACATATCGAGGTTTGCATGCCATTATGAAAGACATTGGAATAGATTATGAAACTATAGATGCATGTCCTAATGACCATATTATATATTATGGACAACATGCTTCAAAAACAGAATGTACGCAATGTCTTATTAGTAGATATTGAACCGATCAAGTAACAAAAAGGGTGCCTTGAAAGGTTCTTCATCATATTCCCATAATTCCATGTTTGCAACAATTTTTCAGGTGTGAAAGCATAGCACAATTTATGGATTACCATGCATGTAACAGAAGTGGAGATGGTGTTCTTCAAATGCTTACCGATGGTTATGCATTTAGGAAAATTGAGGAAAACTGGGCAGATTTCAAAGATGAACCTCGTAATGTTAGGCTTTCATTGGCAACTGACGGTGTTAATCCATTTAGAGAGATTAGGTCTATTTATTCAGTGTGGCCTATTTTTTTTATCAACAATAACATTCCTCCTTGGATGTCAATAAAGAGGGAGCACATAATGTTGACAATGATTGTTCCAGGTATTTTTTTACATTAATTTTTGAATGTAACATTTTCATTTGTTTCAGTTTTTGCATAATATATTTTGTTTATTTATTTACTTATATATATATTAAATGATATCATTCCTATAGTAATTATATGTAATTTCAAACAATTAGGTAAGTACCAGGTTAAATATATGAATATATATATCGAGCCTCTTATCAATGAGCTACTAAAGTTATGGGCTGGACTTCTTGCTCAAATTCTCCCCAGAATAAGAGAAAGTCCCAAGTTTTGTCCCTCCTCCTCAGTTCTTCTAGAACGATCAACTTGATCAGCCCATGATGGAAAATCCTACTATGCACATTATCAAGATTAGCTTGAACTTGGTGTGACATCTTAGTTAAGCTCCTATGAAGGTAATGGGGTAGATTCAGAGGACACTTGCCTGTAAAATGATTCATCAGTTTGAAGTGATAAAGCATGACTCTACCATACTGACCTTCACAAGTGATTTACACTTGAATTTCCTTAAGCAAATGCTTCCATTTCTCTTCTAGGTAAGACCTGTGAACATCCTTCTGCCAAATAATGTTTTGAAATTCAGGCTTAAGGTAAGACCTGAACTCAATATCCTTAGTGACAGTTGTTTTAAACCATCTCTCACCTTTCCCATGCATTTATGTTGTTGTTGTAACACTAGCATCATCAATTTGCATTACCATTAATGGACCCAAGGTTACGTTTTCTCCATTGAAGCTCCGAGCAAAGGCTTCAGCAACACCCTAGTGATACCCTTGCAATTTCTCACAATACCTGTAACAACCTACTTCTTTAAACATCTGGCAAATCTCAGGATGAGATTCCAGATATAAGACATCATTCAACTCCTTCCTGAGAAAATTTCCTCCATTGGCCATCTGCAACAAACGTTAATACCTACAAACAACAAAATTGGGTTGGAGTGGAAGATCAACATTGATGTAGGGTGAAATGGAAGTAATGGACGAAAACGTGTGAGGTAGACTAGAAATTATAATACTCATTCAAGATAGAGAATTCCATATGGTATGCTGGGAGAATTTGATAATGACAAATGATTTTCGATGATGGCATAATCCCGAAAATGATAGTAAGGGTTTCAGATCTGATAGCTCAGGGTTTAATGATTTCTTAAAACATCAATTAGAATCATAGTAGAACACCTCAGATCATGGAAAATGATCTTCATACATGATTTCAGTGGCATTTAGAATCATCATGGCATGTGTAGCTACGATGGTTTGGGGGTTTGATGGGACAGGCTAACCGTTAGAAAAATTCCATGCTTTTGGCAGCTAAGAACACCCACGCCTACCTTTTTAACTGACAAAAGTGAGAACTTTCAGTAGCTTATAACACATTGAAAACTGACCCTTAGCTGCCGAAAGCTAACCTTTGACACTTTTTCATTCGAGAGATCAAACCATCATTTGCCAACTTTGGATATACCAGGGCACCTTTTGAAATATAAGATACATCACTGGACCATTACTCTGAGTTTCTTAACATGAAGACATTCAAAAATAAAAATAAAAAATGATTCAGAGCAAATTTCCAAATAGGTAACTGGAGAACATATGACTATATTTTAGGAACCTAAAAAATATAATATTTGTGGGATATGATCTCATAAATTGTGATTTCACCATAAAAAAAATAAGGAAATTTAACCTCAACCTGACCCATTTTCTCTCATTCTTAGCCAATTTCTCATTGTAGAGCACTCCATGCATCTCCTATGACCTTTTAACATGCATATTCTAGCTCACTCAATCCCAACCTATTCAATTTGACTATAATTTGATATGTATTATGTCATGTTTCTAATTTTCTATATTGTATGTTGAATGGAGAATTTCCCTATGTTTTGTTATTTGAGTAACAAGTTATTATGCACTCATGCATAGGACTTGATGGGAAAACATATTTGGGTAACAATATCTTATGTGTGCATGAATAGGACTTGATAGGAAGGTAGGAGTCTTATAAAATGCCAGCAAGCATATAGTTCCTGGGTGAAATTATGGTGTGTTGGTTCATTGGTTATAATGTGGTTTTGGTCTAAAAAAAGTTAGTGATGGACCATTGAGTGTCCTTCTATCCATTAGGTCTCTAAACACCTATCATATTGGTAGAAACTCTCCCCATTGTCCATCTCAACAACAATAGTTCAAGTGATTGTTATTCTATGTAGATATGTCTTTCACTTATGTCCACCAGTAGGGAAATACTCTACAAATTTATCATATTTTCCTCCACCATCAAGCCAAGGACGCAATGGCTCCTCCTCCACTCTAGTTAATAATAACACTTTCACAATATTTCTTGAGAATCCATTGGGAAATTTGAGTCTGACTTTCCCTAGATACCTACTAAGACTAATATAAGGGAGTGTGATCTTCATGTTACTAATTTATTTTCACCAAGGGACATTTTGGTGTGGAGGATCATCAACTCAACTCATGTGTGGTGATGATTTCTTGGATTCTTGATGAAGTTAATTTGTGTCTAGTTTGGACACTTAGAAATTACAATTGCACCTAGTCCTTACACCATACACACATGAAGTAAAAAGGCATAAAATAATTGAAAGTTCAACAAGAAAGATGGTATAAGGTTCAAGAATCATATTCAAAAACATCACATTATTGATTGTGTCATTTAGTGACATTGAACTTTAAGACATTGGAGTGAAATTAAATCGTAAATCTATTGAGAACAATTCTCTTTGAGTCAATAGTTTATCGAGTCACTGAATTTTACAAATTAAAAGATAAGTTTGATTCATTAAAATGAATCATTGAATTATAAAAAGGGTGGAGTTACAAACCCTGTCAAAGTTAATAAGGTGTTTTTAAATTCAAAAATCAATTGAGATCAACACCTGCTTAAAATTGAATAAAGAGGTCATTGTCTTTTCACAATAGTCTTTAAGTGAGATGCATCAAAGTCAAATCATTATATAATAACTATTTTTGGTGAATGATCAGTAGCACCTGTTCGACAACACAGGTATTCCAACAGAGGATGAACACCTTTAGTAACCACTCACATAACCAGATCAAAGATCAACACGCCGATGTTTTCACGCGGTAAAACCCCTACGGGGAAACATCCACAACCCCAGCCAATGCGACCACTTGGAGAAGTTTATTAATGCAAAGAAAAATATTACAGAGATATTTTAAAAGAGATTTTCTCACAATCGATCATCGACAAATGACCCTCCATGCCATTTAAATAGAGATCATGGACCAATCGGGTGTTAAGCCACAAATCAATGGTCATTAATATCGATGAGAGTATGAACCATCAAATCACTCTATGTCAGAAACATATCGTGACCGTCGAATTTCCTAACTACAAATGCATACTAATTCATACTAAAGAAGCACACTAGAAAACACACTTTTACCTAACGACACAATAGACAAAGTAGATCTTAACTAACTCCTAAGTGTCTAAATATCCTAACATCCCCCCTTAAGAACACCTTGGGATAGGATTGAAGGATTTACAATAGTGACACAATAGGAAAAGGAAGGAGGTATTAGAGCCTATCTACCCTTAATGAAAACTTCCTGAACTCCTAACATAGATCAAAGTTTGGAAAATTTTTCTTATGTAAGAGACTTTGTGAAAATGTCTGCAACTTGATCTTCTGTAGGGAAAAAGAGCACTTCAATAACTTGATCATGAATGAGCTTTCTGATGAAGTGCATGTGTAGGTTGATGTGTTTGCTACGCTGATGTTGAACTGGGTCTTTGGCGAGCTTGATGACACTCTAATTTTCACACCAAAGGCTGGTCGGATGCTGGTGCTGGAATCCAAACTCTGAAAGGATCTGTCAAAGCCACAAGGATTCTTGACTTGCATTTACCATTGCTCGGTACTTTGCTTCTGCAGAAGAAAGTGAAATAGCCTATTGTTTCTTACAAGCCCAAATGATAGGTCCTGAACCAAGGCTGAAAACATAACCTTCAATAGACTTTCGATCATTAGGGTCTCCGACCCAATATGAATTAGTGAAACTAACCAATAAAGGAGTCCCCCCTAAACTGTAATGTATCCCGAACTGAACTGTACCATGAACATAGAGAAGTATCCTTTTATCTTCTTTCCAATGGCTTTCATGGGGCGTTTGCATATACCAGGAAAAAATACCAACAACAAAGGAAAGATCAAGACGTATATGGTTCAAGTATAACATGATACCAACTAACTGATGGTACAAGGTGGCATCAACTTCAGGAGAAGTACAAGTGGAAGTAAGATTGACTCTAGACTGGAAGGGAGAAGGGGTTGGTTTACAATCGTCCATGTGAAAGTGACGAAGAAGGTCACAAGCATACTTAGACTAGGAAAGAAAAATTCCTTCATTGGTTTGCAAAACTTGGAGGAAAAGGAAATAGTGCAAAAATCCTAAGTCTCTCATTTCAAATTTCTTCTTAAGGCTGGTTTTCACATGGTTTAAAGTTTTGGTTTTCTTGGTATATACATTAGGATCAGAATGGTATCTAGAGAATCCAGTGGCAATAAGAAAGTTGTCCATTTTGGCATACCAAGCTCGGGGAGCTTGCTTGATAACATAAAAAGATTTCTTGAGGTGAAAAACAAGGCTAGAGTCATTCTGTACATAGCCAGGAGGTTGTTCCATGTATATTTATTCTTGCAAATCTCTATGCAAGAAGGAATATTTAACATCCATTTTATGGACCTCCCATTTATGTGAGGCAGCAAGGGCAAGAACAAGGCGGATGGAATTCATTTTTTCTATAGGGGCAAAGGTTTCATTATAATCAATTCCTTAAACTTGGGAAAATCCTTGGGAAACTAACCAGCCTTATGTCTTTCAACACTTCCATCTGATACATACTTAGTTCTGTAGACCCATTTTCATCTAACAAGTTTTCTTCCTTTTGGAAGAGGTACAAGATCCCAAATATCGTTTTCCATTAAAGAATGATACTCTTCATTCATTGCTGTATCCCAATCTGAATGACCTGAAGCTTCTACAAATGTCTCTAGATCATGAGTTTCTGAAACTTGAGCCAAAAGAGAAGAGGATTGATGGAACTTTGAACATGTCTGACGCTAATCTGAAGGATCACCGAAAAGGTCACCAACTACTTCTCGTGTTGAATGGACCCATCTAGGAAGCGGTGGAGATGGTGTTGGTTCATGTTCAAAGGACTCATCTGGAGGAGGGTGAGAAGGTGGAGGTGGATTTTCATCCTCACTATCATCATCTGAAGAAGAAACCAGATTAGAAGAAGGCACAACTGCTGAATTAGGCTCGTAGGCCAAAGAAGGCACAAACGCCGAATTAGGCTTGCAGGCCAAGAGATTTTCATCAAATTTAACATCTCTTATAATAATAATTTCATTACAATGTGATTGAAAAAGTCCATAACCTTTGACATCTTCATAATAACCAACAAATATACACTTCTCACTTTTAGGCTGCAATGCTTTCCTTTTTTCATTAAGAATGTGAGCCCATGCTATACTGTGAAATACACAGAAGTGACTTACATCTGGTTTAATTTTAGTCCAAGCTTCTTCTAGTGTTATATTTTTAAGATCCTTTGTGGGAGTGTGATTTACTATGTAATTTTCATAGTTGATGGCTTCTACCCAATACTTTAGACTTAATCCCTTAGATTGGATCATACAATTAGCCATTTCTTTTAATGTGCAGTTCTTTCTCTCAACAACACCATTTTGTTGTGGTGTATATGGAACAATGTGTTGCATTTGGATTCCCTATGTAGTGCAGTAAATTGTAAAATTATTGTTCACATATTTTCCTCCATTATCTATTCTTAACCTTTGAATTTGATGTCCAGATTGCTTTTCTACAAGGGCCTTGTAGGCCAAAAACTTGTTGATCAGGGGATCAAATTTTGCTCAATTTTCAAAGTGCTCAGAATGCGAGGAAAACAGTGACATTGTGTTCGTCTCGTCTTCCTGATTCTGGCGGTATATTTACTTTCTCAAACGGAATCCGTATGGAGAATATATCGTGATCTGTTCGTCAAGACAAACAGGCAAAAAAATTTGATGCTGACTGTACCTGTCCGTATAGTCCGTATAGTCTGTACGGTCTGACATGGCAGGTCCGTACAGACTGTACGATGATGACATGGCACACATTCATTGGTTGATGGTTGTCAAATCAAGAGATGACACGTGTCATTGGTGGAAAATGATGTGAGGACATGTGGCCCAATCCATTGGCGCCACGTGTCACTCGTTGACTGGTTTATATGGTTATATGTAAACTGGTATGGGGAGTCCGCGGGGTTCGACCCCCGGACCTCCCCCACTGTACAATGTTCTAATGAACCTCTGCTAACCAACATTCCGACCATTGTTCCTTGTCATATATGTCAACGCAATTTTATTTAAATTTGAGTGTTGTGTTAAACGGAAAGGGGGGCGGGTCGGGGCTTAGCCCCGACCCGTGGTCTCATTGTATCATTGCATGTGACCACCGTATATATGGTGAGCGCGGTTGTAATATTTGTGCATGGGGTTTGAAACATGGCCTATGGTCGTATACCCTATCACATATGCCCGTGACCTGGAGCGGAGGGGGTTACACAGTTGTGTAACCAACTAACCACCTATTTGCAAAACCTACGGTCATATGCGCCATACGCCCAGGTGCCGAGGCAGTTAGGGGCTGGCGCGCCTTTAACCATTCTACGGTTTTCACCATTGGCACGGTTGCACCCGGTGTTGGGTTTTTGCGCTTAAATGAGCGTGTGAGCCAGGTTCATTGAAGGAGGGTGCGAATTGTAGAACCGGAGACAACAAGCTTGAAGAGGGATACTTCCAGGAGGCCTAACTTCTTCATTTTTCGACCGATTGAGGTGTCGAAAGAGCCCAGACAGGGGTTTTGGGACGCTGGGAAGCCATTGGAGCAGTCGGTTTGTCAGTTTGAGCATTGTAAGACATGTTTTTGAGAACTTTGAGCAATTAATAATAATAAACCATTGGAAGCTAGACCAGGAGATGTGGCCCATAAGAGGGGTGAACTCCTTTATCAAATTGTTGTGTTTATGTTCTTATGTTCAACGATTATGTTGTTGTCTATGTGCAATTTGCATAAGTAATCCTTTTAATTTATGTGTTGCAAACTGATCCTTTTGCTTTAAACACATAACATTCACTTGTAATAATTTTCAAGTTTTTCAAGTCTTCTTCATTTTTTAGATCAAGTTGGTATCATAGCACTGGTTTTGAAGACTTGATTGTTTGAAAGTTTTGTTTCTGATGCTCACAAGGTTGAAACTCACAAGAGGAGAAGGTCAACTTATGGAGCCAATTTCTTATCTGACAAGGAGGAAGCAGTTTCATTCACCGCAAGTTTCAGAGAGACTTTCACCAAGCATGGCTCGTGAAGAAAGTCATGAACGTGTTCCGGATGAAGAATGATGAATGTCAGATAGACTATCATACAGTTGAGAGATATGATGAATGGCATGATGGAACAGAACATAATGTCGCAGGGTGAAGGCTCCAACCCTTCAATGCATAAGGGAGGCGGTGGTGAGAAGACTCCAGGCGGAAATGGAGGGAATGGTGCTTCTCCACCACCCTCTCCTCCATCATATTCTTCTTCTTCTTCTTCTACCAGTTCGAAACATCTTCCCAATGGGAATGGTAAAACTCCTTCGCAAATTCCTTCATTAAAGCTTGATATAAAATTTGAGTTGCCAATTTATAATGGAGAAGTTAACGCTGAAAAGTTAGATAACTGGATACGTCAAATTGAATTCTATGATAGAATACAAAAGATTCAAGATGATGAAACCAAAATTTAGTTAGATTCATTAAGATTAGATGGTTCAACACTTATTTGGTGGGAATCTAAGACACAGGAAGAAATGAAAAAGAATGGAAATTTTTTTCTTTCTTGGAATGATTTCATTATAGCAATTAAAAAAACAATTTTATCCATTGGCTTATAAACAAAAGGCAACCATGGAATGGAAGAATTTTAGACAAGCAAAAGGACAGAATGTACAAAGTTTTACTCAGGAATTTAGGAGAAGAGCTTTGGTTTTGGGAGTTGATTTGTCTTCACAGGAAACATTGCTCAAATATATCGGTGCTTTGCATAGTTATTTGAGGCATACTATACTTATGTTTAATCCCACGAATCTAGATGAAGTTTGTGTACATGCTACTCATTTGGAAGCAAGGGGAAGGAACGATACACATGGGGGTTTCAAGAAGACATACAGCCAAGGAGACAAAGGGAAGAAGAAATTCA
>SNQJ01S0011505.1:9185-23373 GCA_010110895.2 Picea sitchensis
ATTGAAACTGCGTCTAGTTAAATCCTGCTCAGGCTTTAGTTTTGGTGGATATTATAACATCCTTCCAGATCACCGGGCAATGAAGTCACAAGTAAAGGAAGTCGGATTAAGCTTCGATAACTAATGCGATGACAGGGGAAGATCCTTAGTCATGGTGCTTTCTTCATCATCTTTCTCTGAGCCCATCGATATCGCATTTCTTCCCATCTGGATCCTCAGGTATTCCTTCAAGAGATGCATGGTGACGGGTTACTAGATTTACTAGATTTCCATGTTAATGGATTTAGTTGCGTACCAAGGTAAATTGTATGGATCTTGGTGTAAGGGTTAAAGTGAGCAAGATGGATATTATTACTTAATCCTATTTCAATACTAATTATTAAATGGCATGACTTTTATAATGATCCCATTGAGATTTAATGTGTTAAATACTTATGTCTTAATGGAGGAAGTTACAAGAGGGCACTTAATTATTGATTGAACGTTGACGAAGTTAGCATTTATTCTATTCATGCTCTTGTGGTTATTATTACCTTTAGGTTTTTTTCTCTTATTCGTTTGTTCTCAGCTTTATGTGCCAAATTGACTAAGTATAGTAGATTATTCTACTACGCCTTGAAAATTTATGAATAAGTAAGATAGCTATTACCTTATTACCTTGCACTGTAAAGAATTGATGGTTATATTGATGTTTAATCTAGTTTTGAACTTTGTTTATGATTAAGTAATTAGATTACTTGTGTGTCATGAAATAAATGTTGATGTATGATTGATAAAGTAATTAGCTTACCCTTGTGCCATGATTAATTGATGATTAAGTTGATTGATTGATTTAGTTGATTTTCAGATTGAATGGATTAGTGGGATTTAGACACCTCCTTGTTCCTCAGAACAATCACCATCATTGAGACCTTAAATGGTCAAAATCAATCGGATGAATCCTAGGCTTGAGCGTTGCTTATGTGTCCTAGAGGTCCTAACCATGCAGGATAGGTTGGGCGGGTAGTTATTTTATATTCAATGACATGGTTGATCATTATTATATGTGGCTTCAGTTGATTTCAATGTGTTGAACTGCATCAGTATTTATGTTTATGTGATGATGCAATGCTTGTGTCATATTAGTCATGATGATGTGTCACTTGCAATGCTGTCAATTATGGGTGACGATTCTTTTATCCTAATGTTAAAAAAAAAAAATTTACCTATTGTACTTTGTTTTGTTGTTGTAACGGAGGGGTATTTACACTGACCTACCATGATCATAAAACCTTTGTTTAGTGATATTACAACTATTGTCTACCAACCAAGGGTAATGGATTTTAAATGCAAAGTTGTAAGACAAGGGGTCTCATCGCGAGCCAATTTGTTTACTATGTAATATTCATTGAATGGAAATACCATTAGTTGGTCACCAAGCCAGGGAAATGGTATTCAGTTGATCTTAAAGGATTTGGGATTATATAAATTCCTAACAGTGGGATCAAAGCATCTGGTGTGGATTAAAAGGAATCCATGTCAAGGCTATGGATGCCCGTGGACATCAGTGGCCATGTCTATGGTATTGAAATTATCCTTTAAATTGATTGTTTATCTGATCATAGTGTTTCTTTCCATAACTAATTATTGATAAACCCTATCATCTCTTTATATATAATAAACCAACTATTCATGGGTTTGCTTTCATTCAACTTCTAAGTTATGATGAACACAAATCCATAAATTGTTGGAACAACATCAGTTATTTTTATAAAGATCAGAGATGAAAGTTTTTCATGATGATTAGATGCTCTATAATTCAGAAGCATCTTAACAACCTTCCTAAATTTATAACATATTTAATATTACTACAACAGAGATAATCGTTTCGCCTAACAAGTCACCATTTGTTGTGGTGAACAACAACCCCCCATATTTTTAACAAAATGTGGGTCCCTCTCGATCTTATTTTTATATGTTGTCTCTTTTGACTAGGGATTCTCATCGTTTGTTTTTGTTTTCATAGGATTGATCTACTTGGATGCAAGAACATTGTCATTATAAACATGATAAACACATTTGTATCAGTTCACTACCATGAACTGACTGCATATTGAAACCATGGTTGAACAACAAATTCACTTGTTTTATTTCATGGTTGCTAACGTGAGAAACGAGAATTCAAAGGATAATCTATTGTTCAATTATGTTGCACAAGTTCAGTATGCTTTGTTCTATAATGATTTGTCCACCTATATGATTACTTTTTCTGTCATGGCATATGTTCCTAGTTTGATTATTTGGTGGTACTTAATTTGTAAATTTTTATATTTATCATTGAAATTTGCAAGTAATCTTGAATATAAAGTCAATGGTTACATATAACACGGTTTTTTTCAAATTGAAATGGGTATTGGTGTCTAATGTTGAAAATGCAAATAAACTAGGTGTCGACCTATAATGTTCTGATCATATAGAATTCATTTTACAACAATGATTAATCCACCTTGGTATGCATGTGTTTGTCACGTCAAACCTTAAAAAATCTGAATCGATGAGTTCCATCTATGTGTGAAGTTGTTTTTAATATTTAGAAGTAAGATTTTATCCGATTTGTTTTGATTATTGCTCTATTATTATTTCATTTTAAGAGCAGCAGGGTCCATTACGAGCAAGTGAAGAAGAATTTTTCAAAACAGATACATGGGTTTTGTGCGCAATCATCCCATTTAGTCTCCACACTGAAGGTTTTCTAAAAACAGAAACAATATGGGATATATGTTCGATCTTACTAAACATATTTTTTCAGAAATTTGGTAGCGGCTAGTTTCCAAATTTGCATGGTTACTCTCAACAAAGACAAGATGGGGCACTTAGTTTTTAAGATGTAGATCTGAGCATTGGAAGGGAGATCATAAAAAATCTAGTGATCAAGGCGCTGAATGTCAGAAATTCTATTTCTCTGCGATCCTTCTGTTTTCGAAATTACAATCCATTTTTTATAATCCATTAGTTTTGGACCTAGAAAAATCATTGTTTTTTTTATAAATATCTCATATTGAAATCATGTGAGAGAGGGGGCCCAATGGAGTAAAGAATGAATGGGAAATGTAATGGAAGGATAATGAGAATGGAATCACTTCATATTTTAGTTTTATGAGTGATTTTGAATTATATAGTCTGAGTGAGTCTAATGGTTAAGAACATGTGTTTCTTCTTAAGAGATCACAAGTTAAGACAATAATTCATACATTTCATTAATTATTATACATATAACAATTCTTTATGTCAATGATGTATATTTGTTTTTCTTATATTAATTATACGTGTTCAACCAATTTTGTCAATGAGATGTCTTTTGTTGATCGTAATGGCATATTGTTTATTTCCATAAAGAGTAGATTTCAATTTTTTTTCCTTTCTATATCAATATCAGATCTATTCTATTATGTTGTAGTTATTTTCACCGGAATTGTTGTAAGATTTAAATTGCATAGTTGTATGTCAAAAGATTTCTCTTTACAGGTGGATAACTTAGCAAACATTTACGTGGAAGGATTCAACCTGTAAATTCACATTATTTCTTGTGGCCTAGATAGATTAGTAATTGTTGTTTTTATATTTCTTTAGTGTGTATCGTCGAATGTAAAATTTTATTCAAATGATTTAGTTCAAATGCAAATGCTTTGCCCATTTGAATCAAGTTTGTTATAAGTTACATTTATCTAGTTTGTAGATTAAGTCAAATGGTTTTTGTACTTGTTAAGTGTTATTGATATATTAAAAAGTAGATTTTATCATATTTCATATTTTCTTGGGATTTAGTCCCTAAAAACTATCTTTTTCACAAGAATTTCTTCGAATCTTGTACCTTGTACATTTTGTAAAAAGTAAAAGTATTTTAATTTAGTAATGTTTGTAAAAAGTAGAAGTTTTATAGTTAGTAGTTAGGATTTATAGGAACCCTTTTTCATTATTTTGTAGGACAGATATTCCACCAACTAATGAAGTCGTTAAACCCGTCAGGGATAACTAACTTAAAAGACCTGGGTCTTTCTATAAGGACCCCATACCAGGATATTTCCCTCTTAGTTGACGAGTGATCACATCCGTCCATCAACAGAACTCGAACAACAATGATGGTTGAATTTTGGAGCATGTTCGAGCATTTTTGGAGCATTTTGGAGCTGCAAATTTAAGAGAAAGGTTGTCAGGCCTAAAGAGTGAACTCATGGGTGAGTTTCATTGTATCAACAAGTGTTTTCTTTTGATTTTGTTGTTATTTTTCTTGGAAATGAGTTCCCTTGAGTTCTCAGTAGAGGGATTCCTAGCTACCTGAGCTAGAGAGACCCTGATAAATGAATGAGATTCCCGATGGACTGAGATCGATGAAGGGGTACCTTCTTTGGGTTGGGAAATTAAAAAGGAAGATAATTGGAGGAAATTCAGAGTAGTTGTAAGAGAAAACTAGTATATTGTGTGACATTGAACTATAAGAGGAACCCTTCTTTCATGGATTCCTATCCTTAGCTTGGGGGTGACTCATCGTTGATATTTGGAAAAAAAATTATAGGGTTGGGTGGAATGTCCTTTCTGAGGATCTGGTTGCACAAACTCTCTTTTAAAGATAAGTGTTGATTTGTTCAAAGTTTATTTATTTATGAGTTCATGGTTATTCATTTACTCTGTGAATGAGAATGGTTTATATGGTGTTGTAGATGTTTAATAAGTTCCATTCATGCTCATTTAAAATGATGTAGTTGGATTTAATTATGGGTATAAGAATCTAGTTGTAAATGTAAACAAATTGTAGTTGGTAAGCTACATTAATTTAATTAGTATAAGAAAAAATTGTTTTGTGTGTATTTCCATTAGTAATGTTCCCTGGTTAAGCTAGGGAACATTACAAGAGATTTTTTGGAAGATATTTTGCGGTTTTATATTTATCACTCACCCATTGCATTCATTTATAGCCATCCATATCTATAAAAATGAGGAGAGTCTTTCTTGTTCCTCACAAGATTTTCTCTCAAATGTTGGTCATTTTCCCATGACAAAAAAAATGATCAACATTTTTGGTGACCATATTGGGGAGAAAAAAAGGTTTGTTTCATAGACCAAAAATAATTCAATGACCCAAACAGGTCCAAATAAGCCTCAAATACAAATTGGACTTGAAGAATAAAGAATTTTTCTACATCATCTGCAAAATTTAATGACAACAAGAATGCAAGAAGAGATGGAAAGAACGTCGAAAACCCTTGTCTATGAAGAAGAAATTGCAGAGGCTCGAAGACAAAGAAGAAAACAATAAATATTTGAAAGATGGAACTATACAAATGATTTTTGGCAATAATCAAAAGAAGGATTGTTGAAAATCAAAGTTAAGAATCAATGGAAGATATAGAAAAGCAAAGAAATGAAGGAAAAATAATTCTAGGAATAAGGGTAAGATCTATTTCTTTGAATTTTCATGGAGAGAGACATCAAATTCCTATTGTTCTTCAAGGTTTTCTTCCTATTTTTTTCAGGATATGGGATCATGGATCCTAAAAGTAATTTGGATTGATTCCATACCATTTGTGATATCGATTTGATTGAGCATGATAATGTGATGGTCATACTCTCTCTCTAAACATTAGTTGGTCTAGCCTATGATTGGTACCTTTCTCTTCCTAAAATCACAAAAAGTTATTTTGATGACATGGAAGATGTATTCATGACAAATTTTACTCTACCTATATATATCATACTCTCTTGATACAATTTACTCAGATTCATCTCCAAAAGATTGAAATAATTAGAGATTTTAATTCAATATTTTTCAACACTTTACATCGAATTCCACAATATCATTTCCCAAATGATCGAATTTTTTTCAGATGTTATATGAATTCAATTCCATCAAATGTCAAATAGACAAAAAAACCATAAGAAATCACAACTATGGAAGAAACAATGAGAAGAGAGACCGAAATGGAAGATTTCATGATAGAAAGCGAAGTTGATCCTAAAATCATTCTTGGTAGAGTTTAAAGGAAGATGATAGATTTAACATTGTCATCTCAAGTTCCATCTACTCCAAGAGTATTTGAAGAGAGAGGGGTTGGAAGAAGAATATTTCAAGAGAACCCACCAAATGTAACAAATATCTCTGACGACATTCATATTTCCTATTAAAAGAATCATTAATCAAATGAAAAATGAAATAGCTTAGTTTAAGAGAAATTCCGATCAAATTCCAAAGGAAGAGAATCAAAGAATCATTTTTCAAGCATATAATAATGAAACTACTACATGGGTGCTAGAATCCATGGAAATGGATGTTGATTCATTATTATTTTCAAAAGGAGTTTGGATCAAAGACAATGAATGTAGAGATGAAGAGCGACATTTTCTGTAAAACGTTGTCGAGACTAGATTCAAAGAAAAAGATTAAAATATTTTTGAATTCCAAAACAAACTATCAAGGTATTCCATATCAGAAATTGTTCCTCCTAAAACAAGTGCTATACATGTAACCTCTTCTCTATAAAAATAGAATGAAGTAAAAGGCTCGGAAATATTGAATTATAATGCTATTAATGATCTAAATAAGTTGCAAATAAATTTTCCATTCTTGGATATACCAAAAAAGAAGAATATCATTGTGTTCAAAAGGAAAGAAATGGAAGCAATGGAAAATTTCATTGATGTTACAGTTGAAAGAAGAAATTTCCTTTCATTCATAGGATCTCGGATGGGTTTTTTTGTTGATTCTTTTTCAAAATCTGATACTAGAGCGGGAGATTCAAAATGGTTATTAATCAAGTCTAGAAATGGCCAATGAAACAACATTCTCAATCATGGTTGGGAGTAATCAGATGAGTTGGCTATGTACATGCTACATTGGAAATGTTCTTACACTTAAGAGTATCATTTCTCTCGAAGTAGCATAAGGTAGGTATATTTTTGTTGTCTCGTGTATATAATATTTTCATGTCAGTGAAGTTTTCCAATAAGAATTTGTTGGATCAAGATAATGGATTGGGATGACTCCATATCCCAATGAATGAAGGCATATGTTCTTGGTATGGGTCCTCAACAAACCATACGGCGTCACTGTCCCACAGTTGGAGCCAGATGTTGATGTGTTTTCACCCATAAAATAGAGACCATTTTTTTTTTAACTAGGAAAGTTCCAAATAATATTCAACTATTGATCGTAAAGACACAAAATTTTCCAATCAGATTCATTTATCCAACTCTTTATCATGAAAGTCTAACGAGGATAATTTCTCTTTGAAAAAAAAAAGGAAAAGAAAAGATACCAAAAGAAGAAAATTGTTTATGTCCATCTTCTCACTAAATATCCATATGTCTCTTCTCCATTCAACACTTCAGAGAATCTAAAACAAAGTTCATATGCCCAAAATATGGCAATTTCCTTACTCATCTCTATACTACTCTCTACACTTCATACTTGGCCATTTTTACTCTCTTTCCACTCTACTTTCCTTCCTCATTAATCTCCGTACATATACATTTTCCAATATTCCACACCATTTCCATATTCAACTATTTTCCATACTTAGCCCATTTCCATTTTCAATGTCCACTTATTTCATTTTCATAATTCATCCCCATGTTAATTTTTATTTCCATTTTCTATATCCATTTTCTATTTTATTTTTTTCATTTTTCATTTTACTTCTCAATAATTAGATACTTTTACAACTCTTTTTACCAAGTCTTACCTCCACATCCCAACCTCCCGCATTCTCCTATTTTTCCGCCAACTTTTCATTCAGATTTTAAATATGATTTCTTATCCTAAGTTTATTTCTCATTATTTTTGGGAACACTTCCAAATGACACATGGAAGTGATGTGCACCTATCTCTGGATGAGACATGGCAATGACATGGAGTTATCCAAGGATGACATGTGGTAATGACATAGACCTATCCCTAGATGACATGTGGTAGTGAGGTGGACCTATCCTTGGATGACATGTGGTAGTGAGGTGGACCTATCCTTGAATGATACATAGCAGTGATGTGGACCTACCCCTAGGTGACACATGGATGGACATAGATGACTGGATAGTGACATGGCGTAATGACTGGGTGATGATGTGGTGGTCAAAAGATATTTTGTGCACAAGCTAAGTGGAGTTATGGATTCTCTCTACCTCACATACAAAGAATATGGAGATGGAATTTATGATTAACATTTCAAGAGTACCCTCCCACAATGCATGTGGGATAAATAATTTGAATTTGGAGATTTAAGGCTCAAAATCCAAGACAGATCCATGGTGGTTGAGTCTCCATCTTCCTAAGTTCATAAAATTTGATCCCGATGTCTAATTTGAGAAAATGAGAGCTCGTCGGAAAGGTAAAGAGATGAAGAAAAATTTGGAAGCAGTTTCAATGGCTTAAATATCATTTATCATGACCTAAAAAATAAATTATATTCGAGACTATTTTCATTCTTAAAGACAAATTATTTTCAAAAATTGATTTATTTAAAGGAATTCTTGAGCTTCTAAAGTGGGTCCCAATTGATGGCACACATATCTCAGCTCACAAAGAGGGAAAATAAAACTCCAACCCTAACTAAAAAGCAGTTTCAAGAAGATGAAGAAGAGATTACAAAAGGAAAAAGGAGGCAGAGTCATATTTCTGTCTGTTGGAATCTTTCCATTAGGGTTTCCTATAGGAATATGTGGGTATGATCATCCCTCTCTCTAAATTCCTCGATCATTTCATGATATTCCAGGTCCAGAGGAGAAAAACGTATGCTTGTAAAAAGTAAATGCAGTTTATTTTAAGCTTGTGTTATTATCATTGAAATCTTGTTGAGGTTGTTTCTACCCTCTTATTTCAGACATTTTTAATCTTATTTTGTTTGGGATATTACTATTAATTTCTCCCACAAAGAACTGTTTCGAGGCATAGTTCTAATGATTTCTCAGACTTTGACATTTTTTAGTATGATATTTTTAAGGTGTGTTCATCATAATATTTTTCAGTTTTAAATGCAATACTCATCTAAAGTTCTTCGATGACATGTCCATTTTACTTTTCTTCCATCTTGCAAATTCATAACTGATTCTGGGTTCTCGATATTTTAAAAGGAAGGAAAATATCTATCGAAATAAAACATTTTACAAATCTCTTTCAGTTGTATTTATTTCTTTTTATTTCCATGAATAAGATGGTGTACTTAATGATTAAATCTACTAAATGAGAGCTTTGTTGGAAGATATTTTGGGGTTTTCTATTTAGCACTCACCCATTGCATTCATTTACAACCATACAAAGAATCTTCCAATATATTAAGAGAGGAGAACCACCTCTATAAAAATAAGGAGAGTCTTTCTTGTTCCTCACAAGATTTTCTCTCAAATGTTGGTCATTTTCTCATGACAGAAAAAATGATCAACATAACCCAAACATAGATGGAGAATTTATTTGGAGTATTTTCTCTCTTGATTTTGATTATGAATATGTGTTATGGAATTGGTAAGAGAGTAACCACAAATTTTCATCCAAACATTTTACTAATATTAGAACAATCATGTGGATTGGGACACATGAAAAAATTATATGACCCAAGTACAACAGAACAAGAGATGTTGAAGAGTATTTCCTAGACTTAATGGAACAAATGATGAAATAAGATAAGCTTATTTCAACTCTAGAAAATGGACTAATCCATTTGACGAACCCAAATAATGTATTGCAATTAATTAATTTTATTTAATAATCCAACCTGTACTTATTATATTGGGACTAATCCCTTTGATCAACCCAAACAATATATTGCAATTAATGTTATTTTATACTCCAAATTCTACTTATTATGTTGATTGGCTTGAATTTGAAAATAAAAAAGGGTTGAGTTATATGGTGGTCAAATGAAATATGTAGTTGTTCTCATGTGTAAGTAGTGTGTGATTAGAATAGATGAAGTAAGATTTTTTGTTTTGTTAATATGACTAGGAGAAATGAGGAGTCTCATTAAGAAATTTTATGTGGAGCTTTGTATTTAAGGAGGGTCCTTTCTATCATCACATGGTGCACACATGAATATAATGATTATTTGAGAGTGGATTTTTTCCCTGTTTGAGGTTTTCTCCACTATAATTGTTGGGATCCTCCTTATTTACATTACAATAATCAAGGTGTCTCTTTTATGCGCTACTAATTCTCTTATGAATTTATTATGGGAAATTTAGGCATTGAGTTTTTTGAATTTCCTTAATGTTAATTTTTAGATTTTTAACAATTGGTATTAGAGCTAAGTAGGATTATTCTCTCTCATGATACAAGTCCATGTATTTTGTTTGTAGGTTATTCATATGCTCCTAAAATTTCCTGTAAGGTAATTTGTTGATCTCTTTCTACAAAGGTAGTGAGAGATACTTGGTTTTTCCACTTGGACCTTGTAATGATGCTTGAGCCTAGAAAAGGTGATAAACACATAGAAAAAAAAATGTAAGAATGAGAAAAGATCTGTGTTGGCAACTTAAAGCAAGACATGGAGGAAAAGGTTGCAATGCTTTCCATGCTCTTAATGTTTTCCATGCTAAGGGTTTCTATTTTTCCTTTACATGGATCTTGTTTCCTAACAAATATGCTAATATAGTTGTGTGATTGTCATACCTAAAAGGAATAATAATGTGATTGAATATGAACAAAATTTATTATTATCAAGTAAAAATCCTTGCAACTTAGCTAAAGATAGAGATTGTTGGGATAACTTGTAATAGGAATGAAACTATGCAGTGGTAGAGGAAAGGGTTTGCAATGAAGTGCATGATAACAATATTAGATGATTCATGTTACAAAGGCTTTCTACAAGGCATAAACACGTGTACTTCTTATACATGTGTAACCCCATGTTTGGTATAGATGTAGCATGCATACTTCTTGAAATTTTTGTCATGTAGGTGTGTTTTGAAATTTTTGTCATGTAGGGTGTGTTTAGAGTCGTCCTTCACATGTATAAAAATAAAATGTTATGAGAGGCCAATTGGAGTCATATGAAATGACAAATTCACAAAAGATATTTCATATGGAGAAGTGTTCGAAAGTAACTCCTACTTGTTGTGTGTGGTTGACACATTAGTTTTAACAATAATCTTATTTAAAATTAATTCCATATGAAAAAGTGTTGAACGCTTACGTGTGTCAGTTGACACATTAGTTTTAACTATAATCTTATTTAAATTTATTCGATATAAAAAGTGTTGGAAATTAAATTTTACGTGTGGTTGCCACATGAATTTTAACTATCATCTTATCTAAGTTTAGTGTGTACTTAAAATATATTTAATATATTGTTGTGTCTTGCTAATATGAAAAACAAAAATGTTTGAAAAAGTTAAAAGTCTCATTACCAAAGTTGATGTATTGATGTGGAAGCTTTAAAAAGGATAATGTATATCATTAAATGGTGCACATGTTAATATAATAACTATTTGCCAATGGAGTGGAGGTTTTAAGTAGGGGAGTTTTCTCCATCAAAAGATACCTAGTATCCGTATTTTTTTTTAGTGTTTAGGTTGTTTTAGGAATTGTTTTTCCTACAAGTTCATGTGTTAATGTTTATATTTTAACAAATTATGATGTGCATGACTTGATACTTCATGACATGTCTAGCTTTATGAATTTGATATTTTTAAGGGAATACTTAGATTAAGATGGTGTTGTTTGTTTATGTAAAATATATTTTTTAAGTCGATAAGGATGGAAATAATTGTATATTTTTCCATCCACTATATATGTTTTTCATTATAGGTTTATATTGGGTTGCATGTGCCCTAATTTAATATTGAAAAGTAGGACTTTGTGTTGATGTTGTTTGTTATTATGTCAAAAGGTCTACAATCCAATATAAGGGATATGTGTAATTTCTTTTATGCCCAACATAGAGTTGATACATGACATTTAAAAAATATTGATAACAAAAAAATATTTTAATGTCCACCATAAATAAAATTATGATTTTGTTAATAGGTACTTTCTACTTCCTACAATGGGAGGGAGATGCATAATTCTTCCAATGCTTAATATTATAGAGTTGACATGTAACATTTTAAAAAATATTAATAAGAAAAAAATATGTCAATGTGGATCATAATTAAAATATTTATACATCGATCTAAATTAAAATAATTTTATATAATATTCACATTTAAGTAAAATAATTTTATATCAACTTTATATAGAGAGTAATTGAAAGTTTAAAAATTCTTATGGTTAAAAAATTTGAATGATGGGTTGAGTATGAGGGAGATGTACAATACCTTTTGTGCTCAACAGGGAGTTTACAAGTCACACACACACACACACACACACACACACATGAATAACTAGCATAGATCCATCTTAAGGCTTGATCTATCGTGAGATTAGAGACATCAAATTCTTATAGATGCAAACATTTCTTCAAGTTTTGTATAAGAACAAGAAATAAAATGGAAGACAAAAAGTTTCCCAAAATTGCTTCAAACTCTAGTCAAAACCACCTTGTGGCTCAAGCATTGATGGAATAACTATTGGGGAATAAAGGAAGAGATCATCTTGTGAATAAGGATAATATTTAAAATATTATTACATCAAGATTTAAGGAGAAAATGTGGTATGATAAAGAATTATCTAGGGAAAAATAAAATTAAGATATTATAAGGAGGTAATCAACCCTAATCTAGAAGATAAAAAAATTCTCTCTTTTTGAGAAAGTGTAATGAAAAAAAAACATTGCTAAAATAAAAACAAATTATCATGAGAAGATAAACTCACATGGTCAATTCTTAGTCTATCACCTTTGTGACACTAAAGGGTTGAAAATGAAAATAATTCTCTTAAAATGTCCAGCATATGCTGAAGCTAGATCTCAATTTCAAAATATTTGTCACACTACCCATCTTCCTAACCTTTTAACTCAACAAAACTATGATGATGTCATAACACTTCTCTTAATTTGTTAGAGCACAAAAATAAAATTTTGAAGAATTCCAAGTAATCTCTTACATTCTTAAGATTTGATAGACTAGTTCGATCAATTGTGTCTCGGTGAATGTAAGTTAATCATCATCATAGTCATAATCATCAATATAAGATAATATCTTGATGACACTTACCAAATTAAAAACAATTTAGGATTATGCTAGTTAACCATAAAAATCTTTGCAATTCTCATTAAACTCAAATGAAAACTAATTATATATCATTAGATTTCAAATACTTTTAAACCTAATAATATTTATATTTAAAATCATGATTCTTTCTTAAATTAAATTGAATTAAATCAGTATAGATCCATCTTAACTCACTATCTATCATGGATAGAGAGACATCAAATTTCATGAGATGCAAAATTCTTTTGGAGTATAAAATTTAAGGAAATGTTTGAGTCTTTCAAAGATTTTAACTCATGATCTATGAGTCTTTGAGAGATTTTAACTTAGGCTCTATCATGGGTAGAGAGACATCAAATTTCATGAGATGCATTTCTTTTAGAGTTTAAAACTTAAGAAAATGTTTGAATCTTTGAAAGATTTAAAACCTCAAATTGATCCCAAATTAGGATGAACCTACCCTGGTTTATAGATGTTATTATTAACAAAGTTCATTTATGTATAAGAATAAAAATGTTTCAGGGAAATGGAGAAACAAAGAGATAAAAAACACAGAATGGAGAATGAAAGGAAAGTTATGGAAATGAAAGCAAAATGTGGAAAGAGGAAAAAATGAGAACTTATTCTCATATCACATACTAAATAATTTGAAAACAAAATACAGAGATGATACAATAGCGTTGTTTAACTGTTCTACAAAATGACATTTTTCACTTGAATTTCGCGACATATATCTGTTTAAAATCACCATTTTTTGTTGTTTAAAATCCATTTTTGAATACAGAAATTGATTCAACATGCTGAAAAGTACTGAGATTTTACAGAAATAATTATCTAACAATTTTTTGTCTAACAAATATCCCCAAAACAATCGTTTCATAGAACGTTTAGACTACCGCTGAAAAAAAGCATAACCTTCAAAGATTAAAGGATGTTCTTAACAGGTATTATTTTGATATTTTGAGATAATATGAACTAGTGGCGCAAGTCAGTAAAAATGGAGGGGCAGGCGAGGGGAAGCCTTGGCAACGAGAGGCACGGCCTTCTGTAGGGCAAGCCCGAAAACTTCGTCCATGTT
>SNQJ01S0011505.1:30159-48002 GCA_010110895.2 Picea sitchensis
TGTGTGTGTGAATTGGGGAAAAATGGTGGAAGAGTTTGAGTGAAATCCCCCAAATTCGTGAATCAATCTGAGTTTGAATGATTCCAAGATTGTCTAAGAAGTTAATGGATTCGATCTACGGAATTGCAGAGCTGAATTCGAAGTGGAAGGTCAAAATTTGAGTTTTAATGGCCGTTTTTAATGCTAGACAAAGTTTGGAGATTCGACGGTTGAGATCGTGTTCGATCTTGGATCAACGGTCCCGATTCGTCCTTGAAAAATTATAAAAATTTTGAATGTTTGCAAAGTTTGGCGGAATTACCAAATTAATGGTTGGGATTGATTCGACGATTTGAAAAATGAGGAAAATTGACGGTTCCTATTCATTTCGTATTTTGGGGGATTTGGAGAAAACCAACGATCAATATCATCTTGTTCGAGAGATCAACGACCCAGATTCACCCGTAATTTTGTCAAAAATTATAAGTTTGGAAGTTCACCAACAAAAATCATCGGCGACCGATGGTCAGGGGTTGACGAATTGGGTGAAGGGTTGAAGATTGACCAAGGAAAATATTTGATTGTCGACGACTGATGGTAGGAGATCGACAGATTGTGGTGAATTTTTCTCTTTTCTGGAAAAAGAAAACCTTTGAAGTCATGAACTTTGGAGCAAATATGGGCCCTTCATATTCAGGGACACATGTTTGAAGATTAGAAAGGGTTTGTAAATTCGACGTTCGACAGTTCGGGGGTGTGGTGGTGTTCAACAGTGAAAACCTTCGAAGTCCCAAACCCTAAAGAAAATCTAGATCGTTTGTGTTTGAGGACACGTGTCCGAAGATCAATCGATTTGGGAGTTCGTCATTTGAGGGATTTGTGGTGTAGTGTGGAGAAGTCCCTCGAAGCTCCAAAGTTCCGAAGTCCCAAAGGCATGAGGCACTCGGGTGACGTGGCCTGCTAACTTCACATAGGGTGATGTGGATGCACTTGAGGCTCACCATGTGTCACCGTGTTTTATGTTTTTCAAAGACCATTCATGCTAATTGTTATATGACACGTGTCACCCATAAGATAGGGCCATGTGTCCATGCCTTATTTTCTGCCACGTGGTAGTAGATCCTGTAGTCCGGAGACTTGGCACTCCAGAGGATTCAAGGCATAAACAGTTGGGGTCGAGGACTCCCGAAGGCCCAAAGGTCGGATTCCATATCAACCATTGATTACTATAGACACGTTGCGCAATATACCAAGGTCTAGAGACTTGGTTCTCCATAGATGTTGAGTGCAGGTTGCTTGGGTCGAGAACTCCCGAAGGCCAGATTTAATCTCCACCATTAATCTGGGGGTGATATGTGGAGGAAGGAGAGGACCTCTGGTATTTTGACACTTTGGGAGATCTATGGAGAGAAGCTTGGGGAAATCCCCGAAGCCCAGATCTTCAAAGGAAATCCTAACCATTGACCAGAACAAGATACGTGGCAACAAATCCTACAGTCTGGAGACTTGGCACTCTGGAAGAGTTGAGAGTGTGGACAGTCTGGAACTCCCAAATCCAAAGTCTCAAAGCTTCTGTTGACCGTCAATCTCAACCCTCGATCGATTTTCAACCACACGAGCTTTGGTATGGTTATTCTAACACAGAAAAGGTCCAGGAAGGATTTGTCCCTCAGTTTCAAGTTGTGCTCACTTGGGAAAGTGGTTTGAAGGAATAGTCTGTGCAGAATTGATTTTTGTATCAGCCTAGGGATAACATGGAAGTGTTATTCATATATATTCTTCATAAGTTGAAAGGATCTGTAGCATTATTGACAATTTTTTTTATCATATGCTTAATTTTGACAAAATGGTCACTTGCACATTTTGCAGAATTAAGGGATTTAAACACATTAGCTAAGAATGCGTATTGAAGAAATGGAAGAAGGCGAGGGGGCCTCTATCCATGATAAAGAGGCTGAAGGCCAGAATACCTGAATTAGCAATGCAGAGATAGAATCCAACAGACATAAGGGCCAAGGGGACCAAGAAACATTGCTATAAACTATGAAGAGCCTGAAAATAAAAGTGCAGAGCTACAATGCAGGAAACAAGATCCTGATGAGAGAGAAATGTCAAGATAAATGCTCAAGTGTTGCAGAGCTTAAATCAGTTGCAAATTCAAGCCAAGAATGGATCAAAGCAAGAGGAAGAAGGCAGGTGTCATGAAATAAGAGATGACCGTGGAAGAGATGGTTATTCCAGAAGTGCTAATAGAGCTCATAGACATCACTCACCTCCTTACTCAACAATAAATTTTTATGCATTTGAATATTCCTTAAGTAGTCTAGAGGTGTCTCCTACCAGGAACCAAAGAAGGATACATGAGGTGGACAATTTGCAAGGAGATCTGATGAAGCTCAAGCCACCATCCTTTGAAGGTGAAAGAGAAAGGGAAGATGATGTTGAAGCATGGTTTCTTAGACTTAGGAGATATTTCCATTTGCATAACTATTCATCAAATCTAGAAGCCAGAATTTCCACATACCACTTACATGGGAAAGATGCAATGTGGTGGGATCAACTAAAACAAATTGAAAATATTAATGAGAATAGAATCACTTGGAAGTAATTCAAGAAGTATTTCCACAAGGAGTACCTCTTAGAGCATTTTTCTGACAAGAAAATGCAGGAGTTCTTTGAACTCGAGCTGGGAAGCATGAATATGGGAGATTATGAGAAGAAGTTCTTGGGATTGTTAAAATATGTTGGGTTTACAAATGATGAAAAGATAAAGATACAAAGGTTTTTGAGTGGACTACCAGCCTTTTATAAAGAAAATATTCAGTATGATGAGCCCAAGACCTTGAATAAGGCCATCAGGAAGGCTAGATACTTGTATGAGCAAGGCCATGAAAGAGAGGCCATACAAAAATATTGGAAGGATAAGAAGAAGGAGAAGTGTGATCAGAGGAGGAAGGGATTCAAATCTCCTTTCAATATAAATGAGATTAATAAAAATCATCAAGATCAGTATGCTAAGGATGATTCCAGGAAATAAGACTCCTTGGGAAAAAGGGGAAGATCACCAATCCAGTTTTATAGATGCAAAGAAGATCACTTGTACAAGGATTTCGCACACAGAAATGACAGACTAAATATTATGCACAACATCCAAGAGGCTACAATAGTCGAAGACATGGGAAGGATTTACGCAACCTTAGTTTATCGACAAGCATAATACAGATCCATCATGATTGAGGTAGAAGGTAAGATCATAAATCAGTCTGTTTCTATTTTGATTGATTCAGGGGCAAGTCATTGTTACATTGATCCTAAACTAGTGGATAGATTAAATTTGGAGAAAATTAAGCTTGGGAAATCAAGTTTGGTTCAACTAGCCACTAAAACCAAAAGGAGAATCCATGATATGGTAAGAATTTGTTCCATAAGTCTTAATGGTGTGAATACTAGTGTTGATCTAAATATCATACCATTGGGGTCTTATGATATTCTAATTGGAATGGATTTGTTGGACAAGCATCATGTTGTCCTAGATTGTCATAGAAAGACATTTACATGTCTTGATGGAGATGGAAAGTAGAGCACCATGAAAGGAGTTCCAAGACCCATCTCTGTAAGGGATATTTCAGTCTTACAACTGAAGAGATGTTTCAGAAAAGTGTGTCAATTGTATGCAGCCCATGTGGAGGATCCAGAAAAGATAAAGGGACCAAGACTTGAATATTTCTCGATGCTACAAGAATTTGAGGATGTATTCCAAGAAATAACAGGGTTTCCACCAAAACGACAAATAGATTTCTCTATTGATCTAGTGCTAGGAGCTGCCTCTTTGTCAAAAACACCTTACATAATTAGAACATCAGAGTTAAAAGAATTACAAATGCAGTTGGAGGAATTGTTGAAGAAAGGATACATGCGACCACGTGTTTCACCTCGGGGAGCACCAATACTCTTTGTCAAGAATAAAGATGGAACCTTGAGGATGTGTATTGAATTTCGATAATTGAATAAGTCTATTATAAAGAACATGTATCCTCTACCCACAATTGATGACCTCTTTGATCAACTAAGAGGAGAAAAGATATCTTCAAAGATAGACTTGAGATCAAGATACCATCAAGTAAGAATCAAGGAAGAAGACATCCATAAGACAACCTTTAGAACTAGGTATGGGAATTATGAGTTTGTAGTGGTGCCATTGGATTGTCCAATGCACCAACTATATTTATGTTCTTAATGAATGGCATATTCAAAAATTACTTGGATAAGTTTGTCATAGTATTCCTCGATGACATACTTTTTTATTCTAAGTCAGAGGAAGAGAATGAACATCACCTAAGACTGGTACTGCAAGTGCTGAGAGAACATTAGTTGTATACCAAGATGAGTAAGTGTTATTTTTATCAAGAACAAATTTGTTACTTGGAGCACATTATTTCATAACATGCTATAGCAGTAGACCTTGAGAATATTGAAGCCATTAGAGGATGGCCAGCGCCCAGGAATGTTTCGGAAGTCAAATATTTTATGGGGTTGGATGGTTACTATAGAAGTTTTATAGCAAGGTTCTCTAAGATTTCTCATCCCATCACTTCTTTGCAAAAGAAGAGAATTAAATTTGAATGGACACCTGAGTGTGAAGAAAATTTTAATTCGCTGAAGAAATTACTTACTAGTGCACATATTTTGAGGATTGCTAACCCAAATGAGAATTTTTTGGTATGCACAGATGCATGCAAGGAAGGAATTGGTGGAATCCTCACTCAAAATGGTCATGTCATTTGTTATGAGTCCAAAAACATTAAGGAGCATGAGAGGAACTATGCCACACATCACTTGGAGCTTGTTTCCATTGTTCATGCACTGATGATGTGGAGTCATTATCTCATTTGAAAAATATTTGAATTAAGAACAGAACACAGTGGTCTAAAGAATATTTTTGATCAGACAACTTTGAATGCTAGGAAAACAAGATGGCTTGAATTCTTAAGTGAATGAGAATTTGATATCAAGCATATCAAAGGAAAAGAAAATAAAGTTGTCGATGCACTTAGTAGAAGAGTGCATCTCATGCATGCTACCACTGTCAGTATGCATCAATCAAGGTTGAAGAGCATAATTCTAGATGTCGTTGTTACAGATCAACATTACCTACAGGTAAAGGAAATCTTACAGCAAGGAGATGTGCAACCGAAAATGAAAGAGTATGAGATGAAGGAAGATGGATTACTTATGCATAAAAATAGAATTTTTGTTCCTAGTTTCAGAGAACTAAGGAATTTGGTATTAAAGGAAATGCATAATTTTCCATATGTTGGACATCCTAGTTACCAGAAAACAATTATAGCAGTAAGAATCCAATTCTTTTGGCCGGGAATGAAAAAGGATGTTTCTGATTACATCGCCATATGTATGGAATGTCAGAGAGTGAAGGTTGAGAATAGACACCCAACAGTTTTTCTACAGTCATTACCAATTCCAAAGAAGAAATGAGAAGTGATAACCATTGTCTTTATAACTAAATTTCCCAGGACAACAAGGAAACACAATTCGATCATTGTAGTGGTGATAAATTGACAAAGGATGCTAATTTTGTTCTTGTAAAAACAACTCATACAACAACTAATATTGCAGAAATTTGCATGAAGGAAATTGCTAGGTTGCATGGGATACCTAGGATAATTGTCTTAGACAGAGACACTAAATTTACTTCAAATTTTTGGAAAGGATTATTCAAAGGATTTGGTACAAATTTGAACTTTATCATATCATACCATCTGTATTCATATGGGAAGACATAGAGGTTCAACCGACTAATTGAAGACATGTTAAGAATGTATGTGATGGATAAGCCATTTAAGTGGGAAGATTACCTGCACTTGGTTGAGTTTTCCTATAATAATGGGCATCAAGATTCATTGAATATGAGCCCATGTGAAGCCTTGTATGGTAGAAAGTGAAGTACTCTAGTAAGTTCGGACAACCCAACAGATATAGTGGTACATGGGCCGGATTCGCTCAAGGAAATGGAAGACCAGATGGTTAAGATTAAGCACAATTTAAAGGCATCTCAAGATAGAAAAAAGGTTTATGCCAATAAGAATACCACAACAAGAGAATTTAATGTAGGAGAGCATGTGTTGTTGAAAGTAAAACCCAAGAAGATCTCATTGAAGTTGGGAAGTCGTACAAAGCTGGCAACCAGATACTATGCTCCATTTGAGATATTAGACAGAATAGGGCCAGCCGCATACATGCTTGCATTGCCTGTTTCCATGAAAGTGCATAATGCATTTCATGTCTCTTTTCTAAAGAAATATGTACATGATCCTAATCATATTGTTGATTGGCATATGATTCAGGTAGAGACAGAGGGAGAATTTCAGGTCGCGAATAATGGACAGAAAGGTCAAAATGCTTCAGAATTGAATTATAGAGCTGGTAAAAGTTTAGTGGACCTACTACGGTCTTGAAGATGTTACCTAGGATCATGAAGATGCCATGGGGGTAGAGTACCCACATATTTTTGAACAAATTTTGAGATTTTGATCTTTGTTTTGTATATGCATTGAGGACAGTGCCAAAATAAGGGGGAGGGGAAGTAACACCTTGGGTTTTGAGCCCCCATATTAAATATGTATTGTTACATTGTTGAGAGGCTAGAGATCCCAAACAATTATTAAAAGGCTAGAGTGTCTAAGAAATGTAATGTTTTGATCATTATTAATAATAAATACATCGTTGGCTGCTAGACGGATAAGGACTAAAGTTATAGGGGGATATGATTCCACAAGAGAGGGGGATTGAGGGGATACATGTTTATTTATTTTATATTACCCATTTTTTTTAATGAGATGGAAATTTGTTACATGAGTTCTTGGGGGGAAGGCCATGAGGTTCTTGATCCCCACAGATTACAAAAACCTACCCCTGGTCTGTGGAAGGGGTTTGTTCTCCCATTGGAAAATACTCTCATTCCTTTCCCCATTCTGGTGGTGTTGTTGGTCACCTCACGCATTCATTCACCTGTTTTGTTCATTGTTCATTCTCTCTCGTGGATTCTGCACTCCATCCATTCCTTCACTCACTCATCTTTTCTCATTTTGGTGTCTTGGCTTGGGAAAGGAAGACGAGCTGTTGAAGAGAATCCATGGTTTTTTTGGTTGTAGAGATTGTTGGTGTAGTCAAACCATGATTTGAGGCCTGCATGTTTGATATGGTTGGCCTGTGATCAACTTTGATCACAACTGCGAGTCCTGAGAGTCCCAACATGGATATTCTGGACCAGTTGTACTGGAGCCCAGGAAGGAGAGGGATTTCCTGAGGGACTGTGTGGAAGAGAAGGGTGGAGGTCTATTCTCTTGGGTGGTTCAGATTATGTATAAGAGAGATGGGTACTTGTATTTTTGTGAGTGCTAGAGAATCTTGTGAGAGCTTAAGTGTTGATTGGTTTGGGAAGCACACTCTCAAACTGTCCTTGTGGATTCACAGCCCTGGCTCAGGGGTGACATTGTTGTTGAGACTTAGAACAATAATGTCTATGGTTGGGTGTAATTTATTTGGTCTGCAGCCAATTGGTGTCTTCTTTTATAAAAGATAAGTGCTCTTTTGTGATGAAGAATGGACTCGACCTCTTGACTATGAGAACATTGCTTTCCATTGTAGGAAATTTCACGTCCATGGCCATCTCTTTAGGATTTTTCCCCTAAATGCTTCCCCTCAAGGGAATACATGCAAGGAAGAAACAAATCAAAATATTTTTACCAAGATCCCAAGTAAAAGGAAGGAAGGGCGATGCCAGCCTAAGCAACAAACGATTACACAGGACAAGAGCACTAGCAATAGCTTCAATATTATGGAAGGAGAGCCTAGTGAAATTAGAGAGGAAGAAAAGTCGAAGGAGAGGAAGGCAGAGATCAAGAAATCTTTAGAAATAGAGGCAGACATGCCAAAGCGACGTAAAATAGAGAAGGATCAAGAAGAAAAAGGAACACAGGGGAAAGAAGTAGTGATGAAGGAAAACCAAAACTCAGCTACAGATATGGAAGAGGAATCGAAAATGGAAATGACCTAGGGGATGGAGCTAGAGGATATTTAAATAGATATATTGACCTTGAGGAAGATTCATGGAGTAAGGACAATCAACAACCTTATCATAGTTCATTTAAGGATGTTACAAAAATAAATAGAGAAAGGAAAGGGGCCAAGAGCCAATTTCAGACTAGGATCCTCAGCATCAGGAATCATGGGAATCAAGAATAACCCCCTCAAAGATCACAAGAAAATCTCACAACAAGGGAAAAGGAGAGGGAGGAAACCTTACCTCCAAAAGTTGGGAGAAACAGGAGCACTTATGGTCGACTCAGGACAAGTGGTATGCCTCCCGGATAACTATTTGCCACCTCAACCTAAATGTTGGTAATGAAGATCACATATTGGAATATAATAGGTATGAACCACCCTTATAAACAATGGATGATGAAGAAAATAATCTCCATGATGAAGGATGACATTTCCCTTCTTCAAGAAACTAAATGTGACAAAGGAAACATTATAAGAATAACTCAAAGAATCTGGCATGACTGTGAAGCTATATGGATAATAGTTGAAGAAGCATATGGAGGAGTGACTATCCTCTGGGACCCAGATACCTTACATATGGAGGAATTCTCTATTAGACTTAGTCTTCTCACACTAAAATTAAAAATCAAAGGATCAGAGGAAGAGGGATACATCACAAATTCCTATGGCCCAAATTTGCCTAACCTAAAGAGAGCCTTCCTGGAGGAAATTAACATTTTAGGATCCTCACTGAAACACCAAGTTTGGATCCTAGGGGGGTATTTCAATATGATCATGACCCCCTTAGAGAATAAGGGAGGTCTTCACATGATCGACCAAGAGAGAAAATATTTTGGGGAACTCATAGAAAGGATCTAACTAGTCGATGTCCCAACCAGAAATGGTCACTTTACCTAGAAAAATAAGAGGGGGAAAGAGAATTGGATTGCAGATTGTCTATATAGGTTTCTACTCTCTGAAAAAGTCTTTCAAACTAAGTAGGGCCTCTCCGCTGGCTTTCTCCCCTTCCAAGGCTCAGATAATTGGACCATGGCATTGGAGTGGCCCCAGGTATGGAATAAAGGACCCTCTCCTTTTCGATGCAAATTTTTTTGGCTTGACCACCTATAATTCCTTACAAACTTGGCCCTCTAGTGGGGAGACCTGAAAAACCTCCATGGAATGAAAATTTTCCAATTTGAACAGAGACTAAAGAATTTACGTGTGTGCCACGGGAAGTGGAATAAATAGGCATTCGATAACATTTTTTAGGAGAAGAAGAAACTTGAACATGAAATGGAGAATATACAACATAAAGGAATCCATGGATTCCTCTCCTCAGACCTCATTGTGAGGGAATTTAAAATCAGGGAAGATATTATTAGAAGAGAGGGCCAAGAATATATTCTATGGAGATAAAAGTCCAGGATCCACTGGTTAAGAGAAGGGGACAAGAACACTCTCTTATTCCATAAATCCTAAACCCAAAGAAGGAACATAAACATAATTGTGTCTATCAAAGAATAGGATGACAACACTGATGTGAGAAAGGAGGATATTGAGAAGGAACTCCTAAACTATTACCAAGACCTTCTCTAAGAACCTGAGATAAACATATATGAGTCTATCACGAAAATAACTGAAGCGATCCCCAGGCTGGTTCCCCCAAAACAATCCCAAATATTGATGAGACCATACTCCTTAGAAGAAGTTGAATAAATTGTTAAAAGAGCTTCACCCATGAATTTTTCTAGGTAGGTTGGCTAGCTCTTGGTAACGATTTCTAGGAAGTCGTGGAAGAATCACACAAATCTAAATTATTCCGCAATATTTCAACGCCACTTTAATCACTTTAATCTCGAAGATGAAAGGAGAATGTTGTACATATAAGTTTAGTCCCATTTCCTTATGCAATGTCATTTATAAAATCATTTTCAAATTGATATCCTCTAGGCTTAAACCTATCCTCTCGCTCATCATTTCTCAAGAGAAGGGAGGCTTTGTAGAGGGTAGACAGATCCTATATGGTATTATAGTATCCCACGAAGCTATTCATTACTTCAAGGTGTCAAAAAAAATGGGAATGATGATGAAATTGGATATGTATAAAGCCTATGATCGGATGAACCAAGACTTCCTTCATAAGATGCTTTTATCTTTTTTCTTTGGGGAAGACTGGGTGGCTTGGGTTATGAATTTGGTCTCTACAACCTTCTTATCTATCCTGGTGAATGGATCTCCCTCCAAGACCTTCAATGATTCAAGAGGTCTTAAGCAGGGAGACCTGATGTCTCCTTTCCTATACATAATCCTGATGGAAGGTTTGCGACACATCCTTTTCCATGTTAAAAGAAAAGGTGATATCAAGGGTTTAAGCCTCCTTCAAGGTGTAGAGGCTTTGTCTCATCTTCAGTTTGTGGATGACAATATTATAATGGGAGATCGTACGGTAAAATAAGTGGATGCTTTAAAAAAAAATTGGACCTCTTTAATCTTGCTTCTGGCACGATCATTAACTAGGAGAAATCCCAAGTTTTTTCTTCAATACTCCACCCACTATTCAATGACATTTGGCCACCTTGATTGGTTTCCAACCCTCTTCCCTCCCAACTAAATATTTAGGAGCTCCCATTATTTCAAAATCTCTTCATGACCCTTCCTAGGAGGTTATTATGGCCATACTAGAATCCAAACTTAGTAGTTGGACTCATCGCTCTCTTTCCTTGCCAGGTCGTATCTTATTGATGAATTTTATTCTCTTGTCCCTTCCCCTATACCTCTTCTCAGTTCTAGTTTCTCCGATGAAGTTTGTAAAAAACATTCGTACCCATTAGTGAACATTCATGTGGGGTGGCCCTTCAAAATAAAATAAATGGCCTTTGGTGGCATGGGAGACTCTTTGTAAACCAAAATCCCATGGAGGATTGGGCATTAGGGACCCCTAGGTTTCCAACACTACCTTGGTAGTGAAACTTTGGCGGAGATGTATCAAGTATCCTTCAAACCTATGTGCCAGGCCATGGAGAAATAAGTACATTCATAGAATCCCACTTTAGAGATTAATTAAAGATGACGGAAACAAACATGGTTCTGTGATTTGGAATAATGGATGTTGAAACTATGATTTCGTTCAATCTTCGTTCTTATGGGAATTTCATAATGGCCGTTCATCCCTCTTTTGGGATGACATGTGGGAATATCATCTAATATTAGGGGATGATTTCAAGTATTAAGGCCTCCTCCTTACCATGGAACACATCGGTTGGGTGAAGTTGCACCATTATTGGAAAACCAACCAAGCAAAATGAAACCCTTTCATAAGAACTTAGAAGCTTTTAGAATAGTGGCCAATTCAGTGGAATGAGCAGATTAAAGACATGGCTTCTAGAATATTGCAAGAGTGTCAGGTCGAGGTCAGAGATGGGGAGGACATCATTAGGTGGGGCTAGTGAGAAAATGGAGACTTCAGAGGAAAATAGGCCTACTTATCTTTGAGGGAACCATGGGTCATGCAAAACTGCCTTATATGGGGGAAAATTTGGTCCAATTCCCACTGGTCTAAAATTTATACTTTCCTATGGTTGGTAGCCAATAGAAAGATTTCAACTTGGGATCATCTCCTACACAAATGATTTGTACCTGACCTTTGAGATGTGCCCTATGTCTCGAAATATAATATACTCTCAACCACCTTTTGGGAAACTAAAAATTTATGGTGCAGTTTTGGGATCAAGCAGAGACTAATTTATGAAGAACAGACCTGAAAAAACACATTTTGATAGAAACTATCGAATTTTGGAGTGCTAACCCATTCAACAACCCAATCATTAATAGAGCCTGAGAGATATTTACAGGATTTATCATGTGGAACGTGTGGAAAGAAAGGAATTGAATATTTTTCAAAGATAGAGCCCTTACTAGGAACCAAATATGGGAAATCATCTACATCAATGTGAAAGAATCCATCGGTGCTACTCCATGGTCGGCCCAATATCTACAACTGGAATTTTCTAAGGCATCCATATTCAAAAAATGGAATACAGGGCCTTGTCTTAACCAAACTTCTTTGGCTTCACAAGTGGGGAAAGCTCAGAATCATGGCCACTTGATTCCTCCCAGGTTGGTTTTATAAAACTAAAATTCGATGGTATGGCTAAGGGGAGTCTCGTTCCAACTTGAGAGGGAGGAGTCTTTAGGGACCACAATGGAGAAGTAATCCTAGTCTATGTGTCCAACCTAGAGATCTCAACGAATGACGTAGCAGAATTGGTAGGTCTACGTCTAGGAATATAATTATCCAAGGATCATGGTTTATTGGCCATGTCAGTCGATTGGGTGAAGAATATATCAAATGAGGTTAATACACAATTGATGAATTTCAAATCTGAAAATAAGTTATATATGGCATCCTATTTGATTTTTTCTATCACGTATTTTCATGCTTTCAAAGGTTTAAATATCGGAAAAAGGGTAAACTCAAAGGTGGATCGTGTAACTATGTTGTATCAATCTTTATAGAGGCAAAAGGTTGGCCATTATTTTTATGAGGTGTATAATAATTTCATGTTTGAATTCAAGAAATTACTCTTTGGAGAAGATACTTCGAGGATTTCTTTGGAATCACCATCTTTTTTGAATGGAGAGGGATTTCTCGAAAAAATGGATGATTATAGCATCATCAAGATTTTTTGTTCTCACGAAAAACCTACATTTCTTCTGTATTATGTTCTTGACAAATTTTTTATCATAAAATTTGTGAGACAATACAAATTATGGTTTCATAATTTTTATGAAAAAAGGAAAAAGTAGTCTATCCCTCTGCCATGGAAGGTTGACAAAATTATTTTGAGAGGAATTTCGAAGATTGATGAGTATGCTTCCTATTTTGACCAGTTTAGGATGAAATTTGCAGAACAAATCAAAGGGTTTGACCTTGATCACCTTTTCTATAACCATATAATATCAGTTGGGCTTAGCCCTACACTTATCAATGCACTTATATTAGGAGAAGAAGAGGGTGATATTCATGACCCTCGTGTTCCATAGATTGATAGAAATGTTGGTGATATAGAGACCATTATAAGAAGGACAAAACATCACAAAGAGAGAGGAAAAACCTCCAGTGAAAATAATGCTCAATCACCCGCCATTTCCTATGTAAGCACTTTACCCAAGGTAAACCATCATTCTGGAGAGGCCTAGCAAAGAAAAACCATGAGTAACAATTCAGGAGATGATGAAGAAATAAACCCTCCTTGGGGAAACTTATAAAACCCCCACAAGCTAATAGTTAAAAGGAAAAGAACTAATTCATAGCAAGGGGGAGGAGAACCAAATGCACTTGAAAACGATATATTGTTGGATGACATGGACCTGGATGTTGATATAACCAATATATGTTTCCTAGATGAAGAAGAACATGCTCAGGAAAATATACATCATGTTTCTACAATTGTTGTCTAGGATGAAGTATTTTTTGATGAAGAAACCTTTCTTGTACATAATGCCTCACTTGAAAAGGATTCAAAGAAAATTGTTTTTGAAAGGACCTCAAAGAGTAACAGTGGAAATTCATGGTCTACCATTGTTACCCGAAACATGTTCCCATAAAAATTGTCATCAATTCATAAGGTCATAGAGGACACATTGAATTTTTCAATAGCTAATATGGAAGAATACAATGTGCTTCTAAAAGAAAGAGTCAAGGAATTGGAAGAAACCATCATGCCTCCACCTATTTTGGCCACCCCAGTTACCATGATTCATCCTGCCAAAAGTCTTCAATAAATTCCAGAATCAAGTTCAAGAGTTCAAGGAATTTCAAGTTTGATTATTGCCACTCGACATTTCATTGAGGAAAACATAAAGAAAATAATGTCATTAATTTTAGAATTTTGGGACTTGGGAAAAATCTATGCCTCTCTCGAACTCAGAATCCATAAAACTAAAGAATATTTGAATGCATATTTAAATAACGATGAAGGATTTTGCACAGATGGAGTTGCAATGTTCGTAGGAAAGGTCTCGGTGATGATAGACCAAAGAAGAAAATAAGAATATTTTCCCTCTCAGAGTCATGTAAAGAAATTAAAGGCATGTTGGATCGAAAGAGTTAATACATTAAGGGGATTATTGAGTCAATTAAATGATGGGTCATGAAAAAGGACGGAAGCATATTCAAATATTTTTGGATTGGATATTATCGGTAGCACCATTGAAGTTCCAGACCCTAAAATACTATCAAGTTCAATGCTCATGACCCGACCATAGTTTGAAGAAAAAATCAAAGGCCTAAAGAAAGCATCGACTAAAAAATTTGATATCATAGTTGAGTTCACATATGATGACATTGACAACAAGCTTGTTGAATATACTAATAAAAATGAAGATATTGAAAATACGTTGCAAAATTTATCTATTGACTATAGAGAAATTGAGTGTGAATTGTTTAATATGAAAGTGAAACAAGAAGTGATCTTTTCTCCATTAAGGGATTATATTGAAGAATGGTTTAAAAAGTCTATTGCCAATATTTCTAAAATGCCAATGGATGCAGTTACAATCGGATATTAGAATATAATGGATGTGATTGTTTTACCATTGACAATATCACTATTGTCACCCAACCATAGGTTGAAGCCACCCTTCGAGCACCTTAACCTTGACAGAGAATCACTCTGGAAGCAAACCCTAGGCTAGATAGCCAAACAAAGGGGTAGCACACCTTTCCCCAAGGATAGCGCACCAAAAAGAGCTGATAAGATAGTCCAAACCCTAACCAAGAGATAGTCCAAGTCAAACATGATTTTCTAGCTGCAACAACTGCAATGGAAGCTCTCCTCCAAACCTGCGCACAAAACTGGGCACTGCAGTGCACACAAGTGTTGCTCTGCAATTTTGAGACTGCCTGCTAGAATGAGGATTGGCCTCATGTATTTATAGTAATTATGGCTAACTTCCTGGGCCAACTTCTCATTCTGGGTATCTGGCTATTCATTATATATTATTTCTTCTAGACGACTTCTTCTCTTGGAGGCTAATAACCTAATACAAGTTATCTTCTTGAGTTGACATGTCTTCTAGGGTTATTAGCCAACTCATTAGGGTTTCTTCTTTCTTCCTGGAATATTCTATTCTCGTCAGGTTTACACATGTAGGTAAATACCTCCTGCAACTACCATAATATCAACACTCCCTCCTAGGTAGGGAGGTATTATAAGTAATGGTCTTGAGCACAAATATACCATTAATCCGGTAACATAAACATAGTTGTATAGACTATATCATGACTAGATCATGAGCACCATCATCACCATCAGTGTCATCAGATGCATCATCTCTCAGAACCATACTCTATATGAGTAATTATACTCACTCCACAGAGTGACACAAGATACATTCTTCTAATCTAGAAGAGTAAATGTTATGAACCATTTTCTGTTTGGAAAATCTTTGTTCATTGATCATCCATATAGATGATAATCATTTTCAACACTGTTGATAGTCTTGAAATCAATTGGAACAATATCATTCAATAGAAAACAACTGTGTCTATCCATAGTAGTACACAACTACAATCCAATGATACACTACCACACCAAGTACCACATAGATACTTGATAAAACAATGGAACACATCCACTACAGTAGTATACATCTACTATCTAGAAACATACAGTCTTCATAACAATCATATGATATAGAAACAATGTTATGATATAAAATGAATCATTCGAGCCATTATTCCACTCACATCCGTGAGATTTGGAAGAGCATCTTCCCTTAGAAAGTCAAACATCAATGATGAGATATCTAGACTATTATTCTCAAGCATGGAAAAATAATTGTCCTAATTTTCTGAGCCTGGACCATTCCCCACCCTGGGCCATTCCTCCGAAACTAAACAAAGTGTAACCTGGAGAGAATGAGTCTTCCTTAAGGAATGTATGTCCCTGATTACTAAACCTGGACCATTCCTCCAGCACTAAACAAAGTGCAGCCTAGAGAGAATCTACCTTAAGGAATGACTGTTCGGACCATTTCCAAAGGAAATGATTGTCCTGCACCAACCTCCAAAACAGACCATTCCCCATGTTAACCACAATGGGAAATCGATTTCTGGCGAGGCCGGCCAGTCTTCTTGAGTAACCCTCAAGAAGAGAGATTTCCCTAGACCATTTCCCATGTTAGCCACAATGGGAAATCACTTTCTATGGTATATCAACAATCTGGACCATTTTCTGAACTGGAAAATGTCTGTCCATCAGAAATCTCAATCAAATTTCCAAACTAGAAAGAATCTACTCATCCTGGACCATTTTTCAAACTGAAAAATGATTGTCCATCAATCAATAATACATCAGTGCTCCCTCCCAACCTAGGATTCATCTCTTACTTTTTCAATAAGGAAGTCATCTCCACGAGCTCCAGCTTGAGTACACAAACTCTTTCATCATGGACATAAACTTTACCAAAATGTCTTCTTATCTGCTCATCTGTGGAAATATGTATTGGAGAGCCACTTTCTCCTTTCTGGACTTCATCATAGATAATGTAATTCTTGATTTCAAATGTACTTCGGTCTGGAACACTAGTTTTCTCTAAAGGCTTCATGTAGCTCTGATCAATAAAGTATATCATTGTTGGAAAACTGGAACATATTCATGTGGCACTTCTTTTGTCATCATGAGATCTGATCTTTTGAGTAATCATCTTGATACAATATCTTTGTTATATAAAATCTTCACCACACTTCTACTATGCACTAGAGGTTCTCCACCAAGTTATCTTCTTCCATCTGCATACAAGGGTCTCTTTCTAGTATGCTTCAAAGTCTTGAGGTTTTTATTCATACACTCTTTGTTCAATTACTCTAGAGAACATTCTTTGCATTCATCTGATGTAGAATTCCAATCCATGGATATTGCAGATGATATAAAGACTCATGTAGAGGTATGTCTGGTATATTTGAATAAGTAATCATCATAGTCTTCTCCCTCCATCTGGGAGAACCTATGGTTCTGGATATTGCAATGCTTGCATATATCTACACTGTTCTTCATCACAACTTTTAGTTCCATGGAGTTTCTTATAGATTCCATGCCCTAAAGATTCCACTTCTTACTTTCATTATAGGATCATGGATGTGGATGGACAACCAAGGATACTTTAAGGCTTCTCTTCGAAGAAGACTTATTCTGAGGTTGAATTGAACACGTACTATCTTTCATGGCTACTACCATGGATATATACTTCATCATCTTCAATGGATCATAGGATTAGCTCCCTCCTAATCCTTGCTTCATGTATGAGTGCATATAATAGGCTCCCTCCANCAGAGTCCACACTTCCATTTGCATCCTTATTGTTTTTTACAATATATAATCGGATCCCTCCGTCTAACAGAGGTCACACTTTCATCTTATTGTCTTCTGCAAAACGTCATAAGTCTTTCTCCAATTTTCTCTTGATTATTGACTTATTTCTGTCTTTTCTTCTTCTAAGTCTCTTCATGATTGATTATGATTTTGGATTATCTTGTAATAGCTTCCACATGATTTGTTTTATGTATTTCATCCTTTCATGTGTATTATCTAACTTGTATAATGATAACAATCCTTATCTTATTGTTCTTCCATATGTATAGTTTTTCTTGGAACACATTATCTTCCAAGAGATAGATATACAGGATATGTACAGAGATGGTGCAAACAAGATAGGTAAAAGAACTAAGAAGAGTATTGTTACCTTCAGAAGAAGAAGTCTCTTTCATCCTACTTAGTCTTCTTTGTAGGTTCCTTTTC
>SNQJ01S0011505.1:56439-68882 GCA_010110895.2 Picea sitchensis
TTCTTTTTCTCAACTTTGGATCTACACTGCTTCTTGTAGTGCCCTTCTTTTCCACACCTCCAACATACCCTTACCAACTTTCCAGAGGATTTATATCTACCCTTATACTTTGATCTACCACTTGAGAAATTAGATCTATTTGTTTCCTGGGAACGTCCTCTTGCAAATAATGCATCGGTGTTATGTCCTTCCATATTCTTTCGTCTCGTCTCCTCCGAAAACAAGGATGAGACCACTTCTTCAAACTTCAAAGAAGTTTTATTACTACCTATGTCCACAACTAGACTATCCCACAAGTCTGGTAAAGAACACAACAAACTGATACATTTATCTTCATCTAAAATTTTAATCTCAACAAATACTAATTGACTTACCACAGTATTGAAGGCATTCAAATGCTCTGCCACCGAGTCTCCATCTCTCATCCTCAAGTTATACAGCTTCTTTCTCAAGAATGATTTATTTACCAGGGACTTAGGCTAATACAACGTCCCCAAATTTTCCCATAAATCCTTGGTTGTAGCTTCCTATGACACATTCAATAATACTGAATTGGAGAGACACAGTTGGATTGTGCTCTTTGCCTTCCAATCCATATCTTTCCAGTCATCTTCAGAAGTTCCTGTAGGTGTAGTACCTGGATCTACCGTGATCCACTGATCTTTGTCCACCAAAATATCTTCCATCTTGAGCTTCCAAAGCTCAAATATTTTCCCATTAAACTTCTCGATCTCCGTCTTCGAATTGCTTGCCATTTCTTTTCACCTGAAAAACAATACCGTAGATCTCCCACTGTAACAAGGCTTATCATAGTCCTGATCCAAACCCTTGACCACAAAGGCGTCCCCCTGAAGCCAATAAAGCTCTGATACCAAATTTAAATTCTAACCTTATACGATTTCTACTGTAAACAGATATTCAAAAAAGAACAGAAAAGATACAATGGAAAATACAAACATTACACAGAGATTTTTCCCCTGGAAACCCAAACCAGGAAAACCAACATTATTGAATCTAAGAGACACACTTGGATTGTGCTCTTTGCCTTCCAATCCATATCTTTCCAAATACTGTAGTTCCTCAGAGGGTGTAGTACCCGATCTACCGCGGATCCACCGGGATCTTTGTCCACCAAAATATTTTCCATCTTGAGCTTCCAAAGCTCAAATATTTTCCCATTAAACTGATCTCCGCTTCAATTGCTATTTCTTTTCACCAAAAACAATACCGTAGGATCTCCACCAGAACAAGGCTTACTCATAGTTCCCGATCCAAACCTCTTTGACCACAAAGGCGCCCCCGGCTTTCTCAATAAAGCTCTGACACCAAATTTAAATTCTAACCTTATAATGCATTTCATCAGAAACATATATTCAGTAAAAGAATGTAAAAGATACAATGGAAAATACAAACATTACACAGATTTTTCCCCTGAAACCCAAATCCGTGAAAACCAACATATATTATATTCATTCATTGTGTTACATTGTTTACAATACAATATACATATAGAGCTAGTGGCATCCAAAACCCTAACCCAATGACCTCGATTAGTCCAAAACCCTAATTCCTTAACTAGAAATAGAAAACCATCAAAAAAAACCATGTGTCAAAAACCACCAAAATACATGACACCTTTCCAGGTGGTATCAAGCATTTCCAGGCGTAATGCATGCTTGCCCCGCACTTCAACCCCCTAAGAGCCCAAAGGGATACACTTCATGCAAAGAATATAACACATACCCAACAATATCAACGTCAGATCCAAATTAATTCTTCTGTCGAGCCATAGATATCAACCATGATATCACAACAAAAGGAGTTTAATGCAAGCGTTAACCTCCTGGTGGCAGCCAAAATGGGGAATATTCATTACGTTCAATATGGTTGACTTCTCCAACCCCTTGATCCATGGTTGTGAGATGAGGCAAGGTTTTTGTTTCGGTTGTCCTCATTAAGTAACGGTGAGGAGCTAGCGTGGCGTAGTTCTTCTGGTCTCCTAAGTTGACATCATTATGCTTCAACAATAGGATCTACCCTAACTGACTCCCTACTATGCGAATTCCTTTCGAAATGTACGCAGTGAACACAGAGTACTTGAAATCATGAGGGATACTATCACGGTTAACATCATCGGCCTGAGGCGAAATATACTCAGGCAAGATTGACTGGATCTTCTTTTCATTAGACAGATCACTACGATGCTTGCTTCTTTGTTCAGTTACAGGGTTGGTGTGGTTGGAACGATGTCCTGTCGAAGGGTAAGCCTGTAGTCCCCTACTCGACGATTCTTGAATACCTTAATATACAGGTCTTTCGACCATGATTTTCCTAAGAACTTCCTCGACAGACTTCTCCAATTCGTTGGGTTCGCCCAACATTCTAGCTTTTAACAGAGATCATATAGAAAAATAGATAGGCAGGGTATACTTTTATATAACAACAGGCAACTCAGTTCAACACTTGGATAGTTCTCGACTTAGCTCAGTCAGTCACAGGTAGTAAAAAGTGGTCCCAGCGCCATGATCGACGATTTAAATAAATGGGGCGATCATGACGTATCTTTCAACAAACAGGAACCCGAGTTAAATGCTTCCATTACTGTAAATCTATTCATTATGGCATGGTCTCAATGTCCATAAGCAGTCTATAAACCCATAAATGTGTTTCCTAATTATTCTACAGTGTCATTCTAATGGGCGGGATGCCTCCAACGGTTATATAACTTCGCCAGGGCGAAGTCCAAATTTGCATGGACCTTCTATTCCAGTGAGGTTCAAACCCTGCGAAGTTTTCCATCTAGTTTCCTTAACTTCTTGTAGATTTTCCAACTTAGCCTTCTTTTTATTGAGATTCCTTACCTTCTTTCCTATTATCTGAGTCTCTTTAACTGTTTCTGGAACCCTCTTTCCATTTTTATTCTTATATTCCCCTAGCGCAATGGCTTCACACTGTTGAGGTACCCTCAAAGGTTCTGAAGTTAATATCCCTTTTCTTAACACTTCCTAAGTGGGAACACTTCTCTCTTGGATAGATAGGTCCTTCAATATTTCTTGCATTCTTTCAACCTTGATAGCTAATTCTTTTTCTTTATGTCCCTCCTGCATTGTTACTTTGCTTTGTTGCTTTGACTTATCCTCTCGTTCTTCTCTTAGTTGGTCTATTTTCCTAGCTATGAAATCCCTTAATTCTTTCTTTTTATTTTCTATAGCTTCTTCCTCTTCTTTCCTTCTGATATGATCCTTTTCAATCCAAGTATTACCTAACAAAAGTGGGAAAGGGGCGTTGTCCTCAACAAACCTAATGACTTCAAATTATTCTTCAGTCGATGTTCCATGAACAATAATAGGTACAATAGTTTCTCTTCAACACAAATTTATCATCTTTCGCTTAAACAAGCCTATCCTTCCTAAATAAGGTACCATAATAGGCTTTCCCAAAAATTCCCAAGTTTCTTCTATCATAATATTCACTTGTGTTTCTTCATCCAAGACTATACAGTCTATGTCGAAGTCTTTTATTCTTGCACTTATGCATTGTTTTGCTTTCATGCTTTCTAGTAAAATGACATCTTTATGAACATCCATCATTTCTTTCAACTGTAATAACATAGTCTGAACATCCTCTAACATTTTCTCTTTATGACTTTCTAAAATACCCTTAGTCTCTTGACTCTTTTCATAATTTTCTTGTCTTATGTCCCTCCCTTCAACTTTAGCAATAATCCTTGGGCAATCCTCAACCTCATGACCAACACCCTTACAACAAAGACAAATAGGGCCTACCTCAGGGCATTCCTTAGCAATCTGTCCTGACCTTCTGCAATTATAACACAAAGTCAATCCTCGTTTTCTCTTAAATGTTCCCCAATCTTTTTTGTACTGCGCACTTCCCCTAGGATCATAGTGTTGGATCTAAAATCTATAAAAATTCTTTCTAGGTTCCTGCATCCACTTATTAGTCCAAAAACTCTTTCTATGCATAGGAATAACATATCTTTCTTCATTAAATTAACTCAAATAAACTGTGCCCTAGCCTTAAGACTAGGACAAAATCTATTAAACATACTTAAAGTCATGCTTTCAAAACAAAATTTTCCACTTATCTTTCTCTTACCAAAGCACAAAGCTTGCCTCTTTTAGAATATTACCTCTTTTCTTCAGAACAACTTAATTTCTTGGAACAAGTAGAGTACTGTGAACTTCAACAACACACCTATGTACATAGCTTTTCTTTTTCTTTACTTCAGTTCCCAAGAATCACAATTTCAGGTCTCGACAACAGAACCATTTGTTGGCACAGGGGCAGACCCAGGGTTCAACGCTTAACAACGCACCAACGAAACCCCGACTACCAACCCTTTCAACAACACCTGTGAAGTAGGTGAAGTCTCACCCTAGGTAGAATCAGGGGGGGTTACAGGACGCAGGTGTCTGTAACCAGGCTGGGACACGATTCTGTGATAAGAGCACTTCAGAAACTATTCTATTAACACTTAGGAAGTGAACATACATTAGATTATTAACCTCATTAACATCGCAAAGCATAATCAAAGACATATAAGCGCAGTAACAACAAGTGATTATGCACCCTGAGCACTTAGCACTATGATTTATGTCTAGCATTCATTTACCCTTTAACATAAGTAAAGTACTTAAGAAACAAAATATATATTCATTACACATCATAATCTAAGCACTAAGAAAATGCATAACAGAAATGGAACTGGACAAAGCAAACCATGAGACACAAGATATATGTAGTTCACCCTAAGGTGGGGCTATGTCCACAAACTTCTTCGCCTCTTTATTATTTTTTAAGATCTTACATCTAGTAACTCTTGTGCACTAAGCCACAGAGTCGAGCTTCACACAAGACAAGAGGTCTGCGCATGAAGCACTAGATCCTTTTTCTTTACCTTCCAAAAATAGGTCAAATGCACAAAGCCAAAACCTCTTATCACAACACTTATCACCTACTAGAATATCATAGTCAATCACAAAGACTCGACCATATGCATTCCTTCGCACACACAACTACTACTTCTACCCTACATTCCTCCTTATTTATACTTTACAAAATCTTACAATAAGGCCTAAACATGGGAAAACCCATGGGAAGACATCCCATAAACCCATTATAAAACCAAGAGGACCCCTTACTAGGTCCACATAACCATCAAAATAGGTGAGATCTGCAATCTCATCTTCGCCTAGGTTCTCCTACTTCAATCAGTGTGTCGAAGTCCAAAAGTGGGTCAAAACTGACCAAAGTTTCCCCAAAACTTGGTCGAGGGCCAACATGTCGATACTTAAACCTTTGAAAACATGACAATACGTGATTGAAAAGATCAAAGAGGATACCATATATAACTTGTTTTCCATTTTGAAATTCATCAATTGCACAGTAACCTCATTTGATATGATCTTCGCCCAATTAAAGATTGCGTTGTCATGGACCATGAAATGCAAGATGTATAATTCCAACCGAGGAATAGTTGTTGTAGAGTCTTGACCAACAAATCTAGTAAACAACCAAGCAATTTATTTATAATGGTTCTTCAAAGAACTCATCTAAATCTTGGATATGCCTTCTAGCATTAAGGCAGGATCTTGTAGATATTCTTGTAGAAGTTCAATTCCATTTTTTTTCTCTTCAGGAAATTTCTAGCCTCTTCTCCTTTATAAACCAAGTTCGGCTCTCACAATTTTTACATCTTCTTAAAAACCGAGGGTGCTAATGAAACATAGAATTTTCTTTGCAATGGGATGGCTCTTCTATTACAAACAAAATTTTCAATGCACCAGGTAATGATATCTTTACATTCGAAAACTTTTGAAATGTAACCTATGAGAGCTATTTATGATGTCCACGCCTTATTATTGTCTATGTCCAACAATGTTGAATAGTATCGATAAGACCTTGAACAATGAAAATTTTGGTCTTCTTTAGTGAACAAGTTCAAAGTATCCTCGTAGAAGTGTTTTTTTCTCATGGCAATCTTCATAAATATGGAAAACTTCTTTGTAATATCACTTAGCACAATAAAATGACCCTTACGTTAGATTTTCTTGGTGAAAGCATTAATTTTAAATAAATGTAAATCACTTCAATATAAACAAAATTAATTAATGTCCTTTTCAGAAATGAATTTAGCAGTTGAGTCCATAAAAATTACATTTAATGTGACTCGGAAATGTGAAAGAAGGGGGCACATCATAGCGGGGAGTTGTAGTGGAAGTTTTCAAGTCCGTGTGTTCATGAGTCCGAGATTATGAGATGAGTGAGATGGCTAAGTATTGAGATCTTTCGGATGACTTGGGAGAGGTAGAAAATTAATCAAGTGCAATTCCACAAGTCTGGGAGTCCACAAGTCAGCAATAGGAAAAATAAAATAAGTGTTGAATTAGATGAAAAAGAAAAGGGAAATAAAAACAAGTCCATGAATATGATGGAAATGGCTAAGTATGATAGGAAATCTAAAACAAAGATAGGTGTGAAGGAGGTGTGTGATAAATGGCCAATAAATTTAAGGAAGGGGAAAAGTCATGGAAGGAAAAGAAAATTTTGAAAGAAGATAAAACATATGACATTCAACAACTGGCTCCAACTGTGGGGTGATAACCCTCTACGGGTTGTCAAGGATCCAGAATCTAAAGAACAAGTGTCTTATTTGTTGGGAAATGGAGTCGAAATTGTAAGAATATACAAAACAAAAATAAAAATTATGTACAAATATAAGAGAGAATCTCAAGTGAAGGAACTTTTCAAGTGTTTCCCATTCACAGGAAACATCAAAATCTTCCCCTTCATATATTTTATCATCTATAAGTTGAAACACAAAATTTTCTCGATAAGGTAAGGCCCAATGCAAATTCCTTCGAAATTTGTATGCATTGACAAGTTCTCTTTTTCCTTGTTCCAGAGTAACACCAATTCACCTTTCTTGAAATTCTTAATTGTTTCACTTTGATCGAAATATTTTTTAACATTTTTCTACCTCCGTGATATTTTATTCAAAGCTTCATTTCTTTCTTCCTCCAATTTCAATAATTGATTCAATCTCTTATGCAAAGGGGAAGTATCCTCTGTGTCCTCAATGTTTATTGCATAAGTTAAAGCATCCAGTTCAACGTTGAGTGGCACTTTTTCTTCCTTTCCATAAACCAATACATAAGGGGAGATTTCAATATTGTCTTTTGGTGTCATTCTAATTTCCCACAGAGAATGTATCAACTTCAATTTCCAATTTTTATTTTATTTTGGTCAATTGTCTTCTTCAAGATTTGGATCAATGTCTTGTTTGTAGATTCAACAAGCCCATTTCCTTGTTAATAGTAATTAGATGATTTCCCCATTATAATGTCACATTCTCCACAAAAAATAGTGAACTTTGATCCAATGAATATTGAGCCATTGTCTATGATAAACTTATCTGGTACTCGAAATATTGACAAAATGTTATCTTTAAGAAATTTGATCAACGCCTCAGAATCAACCTTTTTTAGTGCCACTGTTTCTTTCCATTTTGTGAAGTAGTCTATGGCAGTGATAATATACATATGTCCTTTGCTTGATTTCAAAATTATTGGCCCAATGACATCCAACCCCCATTGTGTGAATGGTTATTCTACCAATATAGGTTGCAAAGGCATTGCAGACCTCTTCATCTTTCCTGAAATTTTTTGACAGGAAAGACATATTCTCACGATTGCATATGAATCCTTGAAAATTGATGGCCAATAATATCCTTCCCTTATTACCTTATGTGTTGTAGCAGTTAGTGCAAAATTTCCTCTACATATGTCTTCATGAAACTCCTTTATCGGTTCTTGGGACTTCTTTTCATCTACACATCTCAATAACATGTCATCATAGTTTCTTCTAAATAATATCTCAACCACCAACACATAGGGATTCAATTTCATCTTTAAAGCTCTTCTTTCCTTTGGATTCATTACAATAGGAAATTGCTCGGATCTTAAATAAAAGGAAATATCTTTGTACCATTATGCAATATATATATTTTTTCCAAGTGAAATTGAAACCACTCCATTTAAGGTGTCACTATCCGCAATGAGTTTACACAATACTTTCCCTTTGACATCCTTCAAAGACTTGATTTCAACATCATACTCCTAAATTTTAGCTATCCAATTTGCTCACTTCCCTTCTCTTAATATGGAACACATGTTATAACATGAGAATTCAAAATGTAAGTCCATAAATGTGCTACTTCTTTCACGAGAGATAGAGCTTGTTTCTCCAATTCTGAATATTTTAGCTTATAGTCATGGAGGGTTTTAATCATAAATTTTATCGGTAATTCTTAACCTTTATCATTTCTCTTCATGAGGAATGAGGCCACAAGACTTTCTGCGGCGAAGGAATATATGATAAAATATCTTATAAAATATGGACTAATGAGTACAAGAGTGGTATTGATTTATCATTTGATATTTTTGAAGGAATTCTAAGTATCTGAAGTCCACTCAAATATTTGATCCTATTTTAACAATAAATTGATTCGTTTGACAATACTGGCATAATTAGGGACAAATCTTCTCACAAATTTTATTTTCCCAAAAAATGACTGTACCCCTATCTTTGAAGACGGAGGATTGAGTTCATTGATGGCCTTGATTCTCTTTGGATCAATGAAAATTCCTTCTTTGTTGATATTGTGTCCCAATAACTTCCCTTCAGATACAACAAACAAGCATTTCTTTGGATTCAGAGAGACCCCATATAATCTACACCTTTCAAAAACTTGTCGCAAATGATAAATGTGTTCTTCTCTCACTTTTGAATGGATAGTTAGATCATCCTGGTAATACACCATAAATATCCCTATCAAGTGTTTTAACATGTGATCCATAGCCCTTTGAAAAGTAGCTCCAACGTTTTTTAAACCAAATGGCATGCAGACATACGCATATGTCTCCTAGGGTGTTATGAAAGTCATCTTGGACCTGTCTTATTCTGCAACTAAAACTTGATTATATCCAAAAAATCCATCTAACATGGACATACAAGCAAGCCCAATAACTTGTTGAAGAAGGAATTCCATGTTAGGAAGGGGATAGTTATATTTTATGCTTTTCTTATTTAAATCTCTAAAATTGACATGCATTCGAATTTCCCAAGTCTTTTTCCTCACAACGATGGGATTCAAGAGCCAATATGAATTTATGAAGGGATATATGATTCCAACGTTTCTCAATTTCTCCAACTCAATTTTTACCAATGTCTTCATCTTGGGATTCATCATTTTTTTCTTCTACTTAAAGGGCTTCATCCCTTCTCTCAATGGAATAATATGTTGGAATATGGATTTATCGTATTCTTTGAGATCATCATAACTCCATGCAAATACATCAAAATACTATTTAAAAAGGGAAATATATTGATCAACTTCTTGATATGTACAATCAACTCCCATATTTACATATTTTGGGGAACTATTAGTCCCAATATTGATTTTCCTCCTCTCTTATACCTTTTAGACTGATACTCCTTCCTTGAGATCCTTTCCATGATCATCTCTTGTAAAAAGAGATTCAGATTTGACACAATTTTTTGGAACAAGAGCAATGTTATTATCATTTTCTTCAACATCATTTTCATTTACCAAAAAATCATGTATTTCCTCATCATTCTCAAATACCTAGAGATATTATTGGATATCGAGCACTAAAGGTCTAAATACTTTTTACACTCGAAAGAAGGTTTCACTTTACATATCCTCGCGATTCGATAATGAAGAAGCAAGTGCTGAAGAATATGATTTTTTATTTTCTCTCTCGTAATGAATGTTATTTGAATGAGCTAAAGGATTCCATTAGTTCGTTCACTCTCTTAAAATACAGTTTGAGTTTTTCTTTTTTAATCTTATATCTCTGAGTGACTTGATTTATGATCAACTCAGAATCACCAATTATAATCAAATGTTCAATATTCATCTCCAGTGCAAGGATCATCCCTTGAATTAGAGCTTCTTATTCTTCTTCATTATTCATATATGGAAACTCAAGTCTGACATCATGTTGAAATACGACCTTTTCAGGTATTTTGAGTACAATGCCAACTTCACTTCCCGATCTTGAACATGCACCATCAAAATTTATTCTCCAATACCCAACAAAGGAATTGCCTTCTTTTTTCACATCTTCCAATAGCTCCACATCAAGGATGGCATAATTTCCATTACTAGCATCTATGTAATATTCCATCAATTCATTGTCCTTTTTGTATGAAAACAACCTTCTAGGTTCATGAGGAACTTTGAGCATTGTCCCATCTTTGTCTAGCAACATAATGAAATTGCCATCGTTCATTATGTAACCACCAATTATTGAGGACCAGTATCTTCCAAGGACTATTCTGTATGTTGGAGGGAGAACTACCACTATGATAGTGAAAACAATGATAATATGAGGGGTATTAGTAATCCAAGCATAAAATTCCTTGATTTATCCATAAGATGGAACTTTTCTGGAACAGATCGCATATATACTTTCTCTTGTTTCATAATACTTGGTGAAAATCATGCCATGTGCTTCCATCACTTCCAAGGGCATGAGGTTATTCATTGCTCCAGAATCCACTAAACAATTGTGAAGCACAACATCATGGTTTTCAATCAATGTATAGAAGGGTGGAAATTTTCCTCTTAATCTAACAACTGATATATTTTGGTTTTGCTTTGGATTTGCAACAATAACTTCCATTCTTCTGACTGGCTCATCCAAAAGTTTGAGAATGTTTTCCCTTTGTTGGGGAATTTTTACTACCTCTGTAAAAGGAAAAGTGATTTTAGTTTGCTAAGATCGCCAGCCACATTATATATCATCTTATGAGGATTTGAAGTATTTTTCTTCTATTTCATTTCTATGCTACCTGATTTATTCTTCTCATTTTCCTTTTCCTTTCTTTTGTTTTTTCTTTTTCAAAATTCTCATTATTCTTTAACTTATTTACATGTTCCTGCGTCTGGGAAACATTTTCTTGCCAGATAGGATCTTCTTCATTTTCTTCAAATATGTACATGGATAACTCACATTCATCCATCTATACAGATTCAAGAGCTTCTTCTTGGACATAATAATATTCTTGATCAACCATTTTCTCATTGTAGGGATATTCAAGTATTATTGCATTTGGATTTGGTGCCCTTGGGATTCTTTGTCTTTGTTTATTATCAACATTTTAGATAATCGCTCTTTGTTCTTGATAAGTATTTATTCTTTTCTTAGGAACTGACATCCTTTAGTTAGGCATAAAATTCGCATTATTTCTCGGTCTTTTTATTTCATTCCACATTTTTCTAATGGTTCTATTTATCTGTGCAATATCGATTCTTTTCTTTGTAACCTAAGCTACAATGGGGTCAATTTTCACATCTAGAATATTTCATTTAAAGGAACCTCCATCAACTTATTGATCTTCAGTATGCCATGGATTTTGATCCTCATTCTTCCTCGAACTAGATGCTCCTTGATCATCAATTAATTCAAACTTTCCATCTACATTTGCACTTTTCCAAGGATAATGTCAGGGTCAACGCCTGTTTCAATCATGATTTCCTCCATTTTAGTAGCTTTGATCATTGCTTCATCTAAAGTTTCAATTTGAGAGGCTATAATAGAGAAATTTACATTGTGTGGAATGACATTTTTGTAACAACCAAGTATCAATTGACTATTTGGCCTTCTTTCTTCAGGGATTTTATTTAATGTTTTATTGAATCTCAAATTGAAATCTCGAATCCTCTCATTTTTCTTCAAGCATATTTGGGTGAAGTTGGTAAGAAGAGTATGGTAAGAAACTAGAGGAGAAAACATATTCAAGAACATTGTCTCAAGGTCATCAAATGAGCTGATTGATATCATGGGAAATGATTTGTACCATTCATAGGCTTGGAAAGACAGAGTTTGGAGAAACAATCTTACCATATTTCATCATGTTCAATAAGATCAAAATCACAAACATCTAAAAATAAATCAACATGTCTTTTAGCATCAATTGTTCCATCTCCAATAAATGTTTTCAAAGTAAACTTAGGAAGAACAGGGAGAAAATGTTGTTCCCCTGGAAGGTTTAGGGGGGAGTCTCTTACTCTCCTTCTTGGAATTCTATTTCTTGGATTGTGTCTTTCCTCACACCTTTCTTCTCATCTTTCTTCATTTCTTTATTCTTGTCTTTCTTTATTATTATCTTCTCTATCAGCCATATCTAAAAGTTTCTTCTTTTATTCAAAAACATTCCCTTCAATTTCTAGGGTACGTAATTGCTTTCTCTTACTTCTAGTGATTGGTACTTTATACTCATCTAATTTCAATTCCTATTTTTTCTTTGCACTCTTCGAATTTTCCTTTCTTCTCTTATTTTTTTTCGAAGAAATTCCCTCTCTACCTCTTGAACAAGAGTTTCCCAATATCTTT
>SNQJ01S0011505.1:68932-79774 GCA_010110895.2 Picea sitchensis
ATTTTGACGGCTTAGATGCCCCTGAGTCGCGGTTTCTCAAGCCACAGGTTAATCGCAGGTCCTGCACAAATTAACAAACAAAAAAAAACATATCTTTCTTCATTAAATTCACTCAAATCAACTCTTTATTTCAACTGTGCCCTAGCCTTCAGACTAGGACAAAATCTATTAAACATACTTAAATTCATGCTTTCAAAACAAAAATTTCCACTTATCTTTCTCTTACCAAAGCACAAAGCTTGCCTCTTTTAGAATATTACCTCTTTTCTTCAGAACAAATTAATTTCTTGGAACAAGTAGAGTACTATGAACTTCAGCAACATACCTATGTACATAGCTTTTCTTTTTCTTTACTTCAGTTCCCAACAATCACAGTTTTAGGTACCGACAACGGAACCATTTGTTGGCACAAGGACAGACCCAGGGTTCAACTCTTAACAACGCACCAACAAAACCCCGACTGCCATCCCTTTCAGCAACACCTGTGAAGCAGGTGAAGTCTCACCCAAGGTATAAACAAGGGGGGGTTACAAGACGTAGGTGTCTGTAACCAGGCTGGGACACGATTCTGTGATAAGAGCACTTCAGAAACTATTCTATTAACGCTTAGGAAGTGAACATGCATTAGTTTATTAACCTCATTAACATCGCAGAGCATAATCAAAGACATATAAGCACAGTAACAACAAGAGATTATGCACCCTGAGCACTTAGCACTATGATTTAAGTCTAGCATTCATTTACCCTTTAACATAAGTAAAGTACTTAAGCAACAAAATATATATTCATTACACATCATAATCTAAGCACTAAGCAAATGCATAACAGAAATGGCACTGCACAAAGCAAACCATGAGACATAAGATATACGTAGTTCACCTTAAGGTGGGGCTATGTCCACAAACTTCTTCGCCTCTTTATTATTCTCCAAGATCTTACATCCAGTCAATCATGTGCACTAAGCCACAGAGTCGAACTTCTCACAAGACAGAAGATCTGCGCACGAAGCACTAGATCCTTTTTCTTTACCTTCCAAAAATAGGTCAAATGCACAGAGCCAAAACCTTTTATCATGACACTTAGAACCTACTAGAATATCATAGTAGATCACAAAGCCTCGACCATATACATTCCTTCACACAAACAGCTACTACTTCTACCCTACATTCCTCCTTATTTATACTTTACAAAATCTTACAATAAGGCCTAAACATGGGGAAACCCATGGAACGACATCCCATAAACCCATTACAAAACCAAGAGGACCCCTTACTAGGTCCACATAACCATCAAAATAGGTGAGATCCACAATCTCATCTCTGCCTAGGTTCTCCTACTTCAATCATCATGTCGAAGTCCAAAAGTGGGCCAAAACCTCCAAAACTGACCAAAGTTTCCCCAAAACTTGGTCAAGGGCCAACATGTCGATACTTAAACCTTTGAAAACATGACAATACATGATAGAAAAAATCAAAGAGTATGCCATATACAACTTATTTTCCATTTTGAAATTCATCAACTACGTAGTAACCTCATTTGATATGATCTTTGCCCATTTGAAGATTACGTTGTCATGGACTGTGAAATGCAAGATGTATAATTCCAACTGAGGAATAGTTTTTGTAGAGTCTTGACTAACAACTCTAGTAAACAACCAAGCAATTTATTTATAATGGTTCTTCAAAGAACTCATCTAAATCTTGGATATGCCTTCTGGCATTAAGGCAGGATCTTGTAGATATTCTTGTAGAAGTTCAATTCCATTTTTTTTCTCTTCGGGAAATTTCTAGCCTCTTCTCCTTTGTAAACTAAGTTCGGCTCTTGCAATTTTTCATCTTCTTAAAAACCGAGGGTGCTAATGAAACATGGAATTTTCTTTGCAATGGGATGGCTCTTCTATTCCAAACAAAATTTTCAATGCACCAGGTAATGATATCTTTACATTCGAAAACTTTTGAAATGTAACCTATGAGATTTATTCCTGATGTCCATGCCTTATTATTGTCTCTATCCGACAATGTTGAATAGTATCAATAAGATCTTGAACAATGAAAAGTTTGGTCTTCTTTAGCGAACAAGTTCAAAGTATCCCCACATAAATGTTGTTTTCTCATGGCCATCTTCATAAATATGGAAAACTTCTTCGTAATATCACTTAGCACAATAAAATGACCCTTAAGTTATATTTTCTTGGTGAAAGCATTAATTTGAAATAAATGTAAATCGCTTCAATATAAACAAAATTAATTAATGTCCTTTTCAGAAATGAATTTAGCAGTTGAGTCCATAAAAATAACATTTAATGTGACTTGAGAAATGTGAAAGAAGGGAGCACATCATAGCGGGGAGTTGTAGTGGAAGTTTTCAAGTCTGTGTGTTCATGAGTCCGAGATTCTGAGATGAGTGAGACGGCTTAGTATTGAGATCTGTCGGACGACTTGGGAGAGGTAGAAAATTAATCGAGTGCAAGTCCACGAGTCCGCGAGTCCACAAGTCAGTGATAAGAAAAATAAACTAAGTGTTGAATTAGATGAAAAAGAAAAGGGAAATAAAAACAAGTCCATGAATATGATGGAAATGGATAAGTATGATAGGAAATATAAAACAAAGAGAGGGGTGAAGGAGGTGTGTGATAAATGGCCAATAAATTTAAGGGAGGGGAAAATTCACGAAAGGAAAAGAAAAATATGAAAGAAGAGAAAACATATGACATTCAACAACTAGCTCCAACTGTGGGGTGATAACCCTCTATGGGTTGTCAAGGATCTAGAATCTAAAGAACAAGTGTCTTATTTGTTGGGAAATGGAGTCGAAATTGTAAGAATATACAAAACAAAAATAAAAATTATGTACAAAGATAAGAGAGAATCTCAAGTGAAGGAACTTTTCAAGTGTTTCCCATTCACAGGAAACATCAACATCTTCCCTTTCATATATTTTATCATATGTAAGTTGAAACCCTAAATTTTCTCGATAAGGTAAGGCCCAATGAAAATTCCTTCGAACTTCATATGCATTGATGAGTTCTCTTTTTCCTTGTTCCATAGTAACACCAATTCACCTTTCTTGAAATTCTTAATTGTTGCACTTTGATCGAAATATTTTTGAACATTTTTCTACCTCTGTGATATTTTATTCAAAGCTTCATTTCTTTCTTCCTCCAATTTCAATAATTGATTCAATCTCTTATGCAAAGGGGAAGTATCCTCTGTGTCCTCAATGTTTATTGCATAAGTTAAAGCATTCAGTTCAACGTTAAGTGGCACTTTTTCTTCCTTTCCATAAACCAATACATAAGGGGAGATTTCAATATTGTCTTTTGGTGTCATTCTAATTTCCCACAGAGAATGTATCAACTTCAAATACCAATTTTTATTTTATTTTGGTCAATTGTCTTCTTCAAGATTTGGATCAATGTCTTGTTTGTAGATTCAACAAGCCCATTTCCTTGTTAATAGTAATTCGATGATTTCCCCATTATAATGTCACATTCTCCACAAAAAATAGTGAACTTTGATCCAATGAAGATTGAGCCATTATCTATGATAAACTTATCTGGTACTCGAAATATTGACAAAATGTTATCTTTAAGAAATTTGATCAACGCCTCAGAATCAACCTTTTTTAGTGCCACTGCTTCTTTCCGTTTTGTGAAGTAGTCTATGGAAGTGATAATATACATATGTCCTTTGCTTGATTTCAAATTTATTGTCCCAATGACATCCAACCCCCATTGTGTGAATGGTTCTTCTACCAATATAGGTTGCAAAGGAATTGCAGACCTCTTCATCTTTCCTGAAATATTTTGATAGGAAAGACATCTTCTCACGATTGCATATGAATCCTTGAAAATTGACGGCCAATAATATCCTTCCCTTATTATCTTATGCGTTATATAAGTTAGTGCAAAATTTCCTCTACATATGTCTTCATGAAACTCCTTTATCGTTTCTTGGGACTTCTTTTCATCTACACATCTCAATAACATGTCATCATAGTTTCTTCTAAATAATATCTCAGCCGCCAACACATAGGGATTCAATTTCATCTTTAAAGATCTTCTTTCCTTTGGATTCATTATGATAGTAAATTGCTCGGATGTTAAATAAAAGGAAATATCTTTGTAACATTATGCAATATATATAGATTTTCCAAGTGAAATTGAAACCACTCCATTTAAGGCGTCACTATCCGCAATGAGTTTACACAATACTTTCCCTTTGACCGCCTTCAAAGACTTGATTTCAACATCATACTCCTAAATTTTAGCTATCCAATTCGCTCACTTCCCTTCTCTTAATTGTTGATTCAAGAGCATTTTTACTGGTGAATATGGAACATATGCTATAACATGAGAATTCAAAATGTAAGTCCAGAAATGTGCTACTACTTTCACGAGAGATAGAGCCTGTTTCTCCAATTCTTAATATTTTAGCTCATAGTCATGGAGGGTTTCAATCATAAAATTTATCGGTAATTCTTAACCTTTATCATTTCTCTGCATGAGGAATGAGGCCACAAGACTTTCCGCAGCGAAGGAATATATGATAAAATCTCTTGTAAAATATCGACTAATGAGTACAAGCACGGTAGTGATTTATCATTTGATATTGTTGAAGGAATTCTGAGTATCTGAACTCTACTCAAATATTTGATCCTATTTTAACAATAAATTTATTGGTTTGACAATACTGGCATAATCAGGGACAAATATTCTCACAAATTTTATTTTCCCAAAAAATGATTGTACCCCTATCTTTGAAGATAGAGGATTGAGTTCATTGATGGCCTTGATTCTCTTTGGATCAATGAAAATTCCTTCTTTGTTGACATTGTGTCCCAATAAATTCCCTTCAGATACAACAAACAAGCATTTCTTTGGATTCAGAGAGACCCCATATGACCTACACCTTTCAAAAACTTGTCGCAAATGATAAATGTGTTCTTCTCTCACTTTTGAATGGACAGTTAGATCATCCTGGTAATACACCATAAATATCCCTATCAAGTGTTTTAACATGTGATCCATAGCCCTTTGAAAAGTGTCTCTAATGTTTTTTAAACCAAATGGCATGCAGACATACGCATACATCTCCTAGGGTGTTATGAAAATCATCATGGGCCAGTCTTATTCTGCAACTAAAACTTGATTATATCTAGAAAATCCATCTAACATGGACATACAAATAGGCCCAGTAACTTGTTGAAGAAGGAATTCCATGTTAGGAAGGGGATAGTTATATTTTATGCTTTTCTTGTTTAAATCTCTAAAATTGACACACATTCGAATTTCCCCAGTCTTTTTCCTCACAACCATGGGATTCAAGAGCCAATCTGAATTTATGAAGGCATATATGATTCCAACATTTCTCAATTTCTCCAACTCAATTTTTACCAATGTATTCATCTTGGGATTCATCATTTTTTTCTTCTTCTTAAAGGGCTTCATCCCTTCTCTCAATGGAATAATATGTTGGAATATGGATTTATCGTATTCTTTGAGATCATCATAACTCCAAGCAAATACATCAAAATACTATTTAAAAAGGGAAATATATTGATCAACTTCTTCATATGTACAATCAACTCCCATATTTACATATTTTGGGGAACTATTAGTCCCAATATTGATTTTCCTTGTCTCTTGTACCTTTCAGACTGATACTCCTTCCTTGAGATCCTTTGCATGATCATCTCTTGTAAAAAGAGATTCAGATTTGACACAATTTTTTGGAACAAGAGCAATATTATTATCATTTTCTTCAACATCATTTTCATTTACCAAAAAATCATTTATTTCCTCATCATTCTCAAATACCTAGAGATATTATTGGATATCGAGCACTGAAGGTCTAAATACTTTTTTCACCCGAAAGAAGGTTTCACTTTTCATATTCTTGGGATTCGATAATGAAGAAGAAAGTGTTGAAAAAAATGATTTTTTATTTTCTCTCTCGTAATGAATGTTATTTGAATGAGCTAAAGGATTCCATTAGTTTGTTCTCTCTTAAAATACAGTTTGAGTTTTTCTTTTTAATCTTATATCTCTGAGTGATTTGATTTATGATCAACTCAAAATCACCAATTATAATCAAATGTTCAATATTCATCTCCAGTGCGAGGATCATCCCTTGAATTAAAGCTTCTTATTCTGCTTCATTATTCATACATGGAAACCCAAGTCTGATAGCATGTTGATATACGACCTTTTCAGGTATTTTGAGTACAATTCCAACTTCACTTCCCAAGATTGAACATGCACCAACAAAATTCATTCTCCAATACCCAACAAAGGAATTGCCTTCTTTTTTCACATCTTCCAATAGCTCCACATCAAGGATGGCATAATTTCCATTACTAGCATCTATGTAATATTCCATCAATTCACTATCCTTTTTGTATGAAAATGACCTTCTAGGTTCATGAGGAACTTTGAGCATTGTCCCATATTTGTCTAGCAACATAATGAAACTTCCATCATTCATTATGTAACCACCAATTATTGAGGACCAGTATCTTCCAAGGACTATTATGTATGTTGGAGGGATAACTACCACTATGATAGTGAAAACAATGATAATATGAGGGGTATTAGTAATCCAAGCATAAAATTCCTTGATTTATCCATAAGATGGAACTTTTCTAGAACAGATCGCATATATACTTTCTCTTGTTTCATAATACTTAGTGAAAATCATGCCATGTGCTTCCATCACTTCCAAGGGCATGATGTTATTCATTGCTCCAGAATCCACTAAACAATTGTGAAGCACAACATCATGGTTTTCAATCAAAGTATAGAAGGGTGGAACTTTTCCTCTTAATCTAACAACTAATATATTTTGGTTTTGCTTCGGATTTGCAACAACAACTTCCATTCTTTCGGCTGGATCATCCAAAAGTTTGAGAATGTTTTCCCTTTGTTGGGGAATTTTTACTACCTCTGTAAAAGGAAAAGTGATTTTTAGTTTGTTAAGATCGTCCACCACATTATATATCATCTTATGAGGATTTGAAGTATTTTTCTTCTTTTTCATTTCTATGCTACCTGATTTATTCTTCGCATTTTCCTTTTCCTTTTCTTTTGCTTTTTCTTTTTCAAAATTCTCATTATTCTTTAACTTATTTACATGTGCTTGTGTCTGGGCAACATTTTCTTGCGAGATAGGATCTTCTTCATTTTCTTCAAATATGTACATGGATAACTCACATTCATCCATCTATACAGATTCAAGAGCTTCTTCTTGGACATAATAATATTCTTGATCAACCATTTTCTCATTATAGGGATATTCAAGTATTATTGAATTTGGATTTGGTGCCCTTGGGATTCTTCATCTTTGTTAATTATCAACATTTTCGATAATCTCTCTTTGTTCTTGGTAAGGATTTATTCTTTGCTTAGGAACTGGTATCCTTGAGTTAGGCATAAAATTCGCATTCTTTCTCAGTCTTTTTATTTCATTCTGCATTTTTTTCATGTTTCTGTTCATATGTGCAATATCCATTCTTTTCTTTGTATCCTAAGATACAATGGGGTCAATTTTCACATCTAGAATAGTTCATTTAAAGGAACCTCCACCGACTTCTTGATCTTCAGTACGCCATGGATTTTGATCCTCATTCTTCCTTGAACTAGATGCTCCTCGATCATCAATTAATTCAAACTTTCCATCTACATTTGCACTTTTCCAAGGATAATGTCAGGGTCAATGCCTATTTCAATCATGATTTCCTCCATTTTAGTAGCTTTGATCATTGCTTCATCTAAAGTCTCAATTTGAGGGGCTATAATAGAGAATTTTACATTGCACGGAATGACATTTTTGTAACAACCAAGTATCACTTGACCATTTGGCTTTCTTTCTTCAGGGATTTTATTTAATGTTTTATTGAATCTCAAATTGAAATCTTGAATCCTCTCATTTTTATTCAAGCATATTTGGGTGAAGTTGGTAAGAAGAGTATGGTAAGAAACTAGAGGAGAAAACATATTCAAGAACATTGTTTCAAGGTCATCAAATGAGCTGATTGATATCATGAGAAATGATTTGTACCATTCATAGGCTTGGAAAGACAGAGTTTGGAGAAACAATCTTACCATTATATCATCATGTTCAATAAGATCAAAATCACAAACATCTAAAAATAAATCAACATGTCTTTTAGCATCAATTGTCCATCTCCAATAAATGTCTTCAAAGTACACTTAGGAAGAACAGGGAGCAAATGTTGTTCCCCTCGAAGGTTCAGGGGGGAGTCTCTTACTCTCCTTCTTGGAATTCTATATCTTGGATTGTGTCTTTCCTCGCACCTTTCTTCTCATCTTTCTTCATTTATTTGTTCTCGTCTTTCTTTATTCTTATCTTCTCTATCAGCCATATCTGAAAATTTCTTCTTTTATTGAAAAACATTCCCTTCAATTTCTAGGGTACGTAATTGCTTTCTCTTACTTCTAGTGATTGGTACTTTATACTCATCTAATTTCAATTCCTATTTTTTCTTTGCGCTCTTCAAATTTTCCTTTCTTCTCTTATTTTTTTTCGAAGAATTTCCCTCTCTACCTCTTGAACAAGAGTTTCCCAATATCTTTCTAATTCTTCTCTAGTTCCAATTGTTGTGATTGCAAGATTATACAACTGATGCAAAACACTTATCTAGTTTTTCAACCCAATTTCTAACTAGGGATGGTTCGGTTGAGGCAAATTCATATGAATTTGTGGTGTAAAACTAGCTTCAAATTTTCAAATTCGGTCCCCAGTATGGTCACAAAAAAATTTGATGCTTGAATCTGTTAAGACCGAAACAACAACCTCACGAACATATGAATCCTCCTAATTTTTTAGAGAGTTGGAACTCCTCTTTGTCTTATGATCTTTTTTGAAATTCCAAATCAAGAATAATATAGGACTATGTCAAATAACATGAGTCCATGTATTCAATGCTCAAGAAAATTTAAATGTTTAAAAATAAATATATGTATGTAAAGAGGGGGGGTTCCTGACAAGTGGACCATGAACTTTAAACATCACACATGAAAGAAAATAAAAATGCAAATATCGTCACATCCATCATAGTTTAATAAATATCTAATCACATTCAACATAAAAAAGGAAATGGTCTATCACGTGAGAGAGATTTTAAAGAGTATTACTTATAAATATAAAAAAAAAATATTTTGACAGATTGGCTTCAAATATTTTATATTCAAAACTAAGAAATATAAAATATAGTCAAAATCAATCTCGAATTAGTTCTTTCGGATTTCTCGAAATAATAAATTATGTTGCAGTGCTTGAAATTGATGCGTTTGTCCATAAGGAACTAGGATTGGGGATCTCGTAGACCATAAATAAATATTTACAAGAAATGTTTTGAAGAAGTAAGGGGAAGAGTGGAACGCAAACAACATTATCTGGAGAGAAGACAAGAAGGAGTTATCATAATTCAATTATGCTTTTCTAATGAAAGAATAAGTATAACTGGATGGAAAACTGATAAAAAGGGAAATATGTGATTTAGTGTAGACTTACTATGATGGATTTTGTCCCTCTTTACTTTCTTGTTGATGTTCCTTTTATATTTTTTCTCATTTTTTTTAGGTGTCTGATGTTGCTATTATGGTAGCTATGGGAGGTATTTACCTCCATGTGTAAACTTGATGAGATTATAATATTTCAGGAAGCAAGAAGAAACCCTAATGAGTTGGCCAATAACCCTAGAAGACATGTCGTCTCAAGAAGATAACTTGTATTAGGTTATTAGCCTCCAAGAGAAAAAGTTAGCCAGAAGAAATAATATATAATGAACAGACAGATACCAAGAATGAGAAGTTGGCCCAGGTAGTTAGCCAGAATTACTATAAATACAGGAGGCCAATACTCATTCTGGCAGGCAGTGTTAAAATTGTAGAGCAGCACTTGTGCGCACTGTAGTGCCTATTTTTGTGCATAGGTTTGGAGGAGAGATGCCATTGCAGCTACTGTAGATAGAAGATCATGTTTGTATTGGACTATCTCTTGGTTAGGGTTTGGAATATATGATCATCTCTTGTTGGTGCGCTATCCTTTGGGAAAGGTATGCTACTGCTTTGTTTGGATATCTAGCCTTGGGTTTGCTTCCAGAGTGATTCTCTATCAAGGTTAAGGTACTCGTAGGGTGGCTTCGGCCTATGGTTGGGTGACAATAGTGATATTGTCAATGGTAAAAAGAGCACATCCATTATATTCTAATAGGTTATGGGCCCACACCTCCTTCATTCAGTCTAACCACTGGAAGGAAACATAACAGTAAGGATATTAATCTCATTGAAGAACTGTCGCTAGGGTTTCTAGCAAGAGCAATCACCATAGCACTGTCGCTAGGGTTACTAGCAGGTGCAGTTGCAGAAAACCTAATCCTCTCGTTGAGGAACCTTAAGTGAAGGGATTGACCTAATTTCTGGATAGATCAGTGTTCCCTAGCCTAGCACATATCCTGGTCCTCTCAGCAACCCAAGACGTCAATTTTGATTTTTTTGGTCAGATCTAGGGTTGACCAAGTCAAAGAAGCCATGACTTACTCTATGAAGTCAGAGAAAAAGTTAGATGGAGATTCTAACTTCAAGCCATGGAAGACAAGAATTGACCTCATCCTTGCCAAGAATAAAGTGTTGGATATCGTGAAAGGAAAGATCATGGAACCAAAGTTTGAAGAAGGAAAAGAGAAGGAACCGCAGAACGTTGCAGTCATGGAGAAGTTCAAAGACAGTGACATCAATTCCATGAGTATCATAGTGGACTCTATAAAATACCACTTGATACCCTACATCTCCCATCTTGACTCATCAAAGAAGATGTACAA